>LPNX010818453.1:709811-784116 GCA_001517045.1 Pseudotsuga menziesii | reverse complement strand
AAAGACTCAGTCTCTTAGACTTCATTTGTCAATCTGATCAGCCCAGGGTGTTTTTTCCCTTGGTTATTATTGGTTGTTGAATAAACGACTGATAATTTATGATTTTTTCACTCCATACCTCCAAAGTTGGGGTGGTCGGCTTAGCATTTAGGCCTATTGAGGTTATTAGAGTCTATGTGTCAATGTATAAGCACGCTAGACATCATTTTTGAGTCATATGAACATGTCTAAGTCCCCCTAGGTGTTTTTCAATTTTTCAATTTTTTAGTTTTTTCAATGTTTTTTATTAAAATTAAAATTTGCCAAAACTTAGGCTATTTTTTAATAGTTTAATTGGAAAAATTGATTTTGTAATAAAAGTGGGCCAAATAATTGGTTTCAGTCATGTAGGTGCTCATTTTCAAGCTAAGATCACCATGCAAACCCATGGACCCACTTTTTCCTAAGTTTTGAGTGATCTTCCATCACTCAAGTCAGAAAGCCCCAAAAATAAATTATTGATTATTTTAATTAATAAATTGATGAATAATGGAGCAAATCCAAAATCAATAAATCGGTGGATTCTCAACCGATTTGACTGAAATCAATCATATCTGGAGCAGATTGACTGGATCTGACAAATCCTTGACTGAAGGAGGGGATCAAATGAGATCCAGAGTTGATCTACATCTATCTTCATGGGGAATTGCGCCCTCTCTCTCTCTCTTCCACACGTGTGGACTCTCCTTGATGCTCTGTGGGCCGATGTGTCAGTGTATGGGTTGATGTGTCATCTCAGTCAAGCCCCCAATTGACAAGTAGGCTCAGTTTAGCTTCAGTACTGCATTGATGAACTCTCCATCAGTTGATTTCACTTGATTCCATGAGGAATTGTGCCCCCCCTCGGCTGGATGGCCTGTAATTTGTATATATCCTGGCTGAGGCTCCCTCTTCCAAGCTAGTTAGAGCTGGACTGAAGGGCTTGCCATTGTAACTGTGTACTGATCTTCATTTGTTGAAATAAAGAGAAGCTTTGGAGGCTCAATTGTGGAGTACCTTTCATGTGTGGATTGTCATTGTCATGTTGCATTCGAGGTGAAACTATTATTTGTCCAATTTTTTGCACTTAACTATTGTCTACCTGAATGGTTGTTAAGATCATAAGGATAGATCATTGTAAGTAAGCTTACTTACTTGTATTTTCTGCATATGTTTGAATGAGTTAATACCTGTATGTTAAATAAGATTATTTGCATGTTGTATCACCCTCTTCTCATATGTATCTTCAAATTTGATAGTTCTGTTTGCAGGAGTTGTTTTGTAGCTTACAGGTTTGCCGTAACTGGAAGATCCATGGTTCAGGTTTGATTCCATTGATTTCCAGTAGATATTTCTAAGATCATGCCCCTCAGTGCTTCACTACCAAGTTTTCTCGGCAGTTCTGCTTCAACAACAAGCACCTTTATTCCCCTTTCTCTCCTTCAAAAAATCTTAAAATTTTCCTCAAACTGGTTACTTTAAAGGCCTCTTATTACTCTGATCTATCTCATTAAGAAAAATACACATAAATCTAATTAGTAATATCCCTTCCAAAGTCTAGATCCTAGTTTTGTTTTGCACATAAGGTTTAATTTCAAGAGATCTAGCTAAAATTACCATATTGTCGCAAGCATTTTTAGTGAAAATTCGTAGCTTGCTGTTAAGGTAGTTTCATTTGTTGTTATAAATTTCAATATTCTGCAATATCGGTGCATATTTAATTGGCTGCACAAACAGCAAGCCAAGATCCCAAGGAAAGCTTGCTTTCCTTGGTTCCTTTTTCGCTTGTTTAGCTAGTTTTAACTTCAATTTTTTTGAGATAAGGTAGGCTGATCCAAAGGTACTCTTAAAGTGATTTTGGGAATTTTTTATTCTAACATTATCACTATGTTTTATCAGGTCTAACAGAAAATAAAGGAAGCTTCTTTCCAAAGTGGCCTCAGGAGCGTTCAAATCCCCTCTGGGGTCTCCCTTTTCACCAAAAACTCAAATTTTTTCCAAAGTTGTAAAATATTGGTTTCAGCCTATATAAGGACCAATAATTTTCTGATATATCATTTCTCTAATATTGTAACCATTAATAAATAAAATCATTTTTGGAATAGGCTCTTTCAAGCCCATTCCCCATCCCACCTGGGGGGATTTACGTCGGTGTCCTTTTCATCGCTTTCTACTTATTTATTTTTTAAAATAGAATTGATATAATCTGCAGGGTAGCATACTTTAGTTCATTATTAATATCATACTCCATATTTTACATTTCAAAGTAATCATAATACTTACCCCACGATTTCCCGATTGACCCGAAAGGGGAAAGAGATTCGTGGTAGGACTAATTAGAAAACTAGAATTGTGTATTTGTTTTATTTTTCATATTTTATTTATCAGCAATTTTAAAATTAACCCCTCCTCTATTCCCCGATTGAGATCCACTTGGATCGAAAGAGGTTCCTGGAGGGTTTTCCTTTTAAACAAGAACACTCAGTTTAAAACTTATTAAAATTGACAAGACTCGAGTGTGTATGCTCTGCACTTGGATGCGGTTCGTCTGATTAGTCAATCTATATCAAAAGCACTTGGGTGACTAGTATAATTAGGACTCACTCTCCCCAACTGAAAAACCATCAGGTGAAAATCCAACACCTAGATCAAACCTTTACGGTGGAAAAATACCCAAAGGAAGTGGAAACTTACTAAAAAGTGACCTCGGGCCGCCGATCTCTGTCACACCCTAATGGGTGTGTTATGAACAATAGCCCCAGAGAGTCCATTTTAGCCCACATATTCCTTATGGGTAGCCGTGAAGGTTTAGTTTTTGACATATTCCAAGTACTCTCGCGTATATCTGGAGTCCCCCCTTTGCCTAATTTAATCAACTCATACTTCACATTTAACTTAAAACATACCAAGAGGAAGTCACAAAACATTCACTCCAAGCACATGCAAGCATATTGATTCTATTTTTGACTCCATTCTAAGGCACTGGTTAATTTCTTGCTTTATATATATATTGTGTCTCAGTATTGTGCTTTCGTGTGTTCATCTTTTACATCTTGCCATCTGTGATTATCTATAGTTAAATTGTAAACTCCTAAATAACTCAGTTAGTTTAAACATCACAACACTAAGCAATTCTCCTTAGTAACTTAATAGGGTCTACCCCCCTTGGCTTCGTTAGGAGTTGAGCCTAAACGAAGGAGTCAAGAACAAGGTGACAGCCTTGACTCGAGACTTGCCCCCAAGGACACACCGAGAGGCTTGAAGATTTCTGCCACGTGACCCAGGTGTGTGAAAGGTGGTAATAGGGTTTAGGAAAATCTGCCATCATGCCCTAACAGAGGTGGGTGGAGAGTTGGGTGGCAAAATAGATTTTTTTGATTTATTTTTATTATTTTATTATATAAATTATATAGATTTTTTATATATATAAATTATATAGGTTTTTTTTGTTTTTTTTATATATATTTTTGTTTTATTTTTATTATCTTATTATATAAATCATCTTAATTAGGTATATATTATATATTTTTAATAATTATCATATAAGTTGTTTAGTTTCATAAATGGAGTAGTCTATGGAGTCGACGACTTGGCCCGGAAGCCGGTCATAGTCATAGAAGAATATGAATTAGTCATTTATGTTAGTCATTTTTAATTGTGTCATGAAAAATTGCAAATTTCACAATGAAGTGTAAATTAAATTTTGTAAACTGTAACACCTTCTATTAGTAATATTGGTGACATGCACCTCAATCTTTAGAGATCCACCAAACCAATTGCGTGAATTTTCTCTTGACCATCTTTATCCTTGCTACACCATTGAAGCAAACCCGACTAAGCACGTTCCAAAGGAAAATTAGGTTCCTACGTCAAGTATGAATTAGGTACTAGAACCAATACCATATCGATACCTAGCTAGAAGAACCATATTAGTCATACATCCCCTCAAGAACCAACCATTCGAATGCGCCTCCTCCACGTAGACCTACCAAATGCATCCAATGCATGGCAAAAAAAACATGTCCACTTTGGATCTGTGGGTTGAAGCTATCATTCGACCCCTTCTCCCCTATTTTTTGCACTCAATACCTTATTTTTTCAGATGATAGGTCGGTTTAGGATCTCATAGTGACCAGTCGGAGCGCTTCAAAGCTATGGTTCTTGTCGCTCTGATCATGTTCATCACTCCAATCAATAACCAGTTGTTATGGATTATTATAGGTCTCAATGCTACCGAAGTTACTGCTTCCACTTTATATTCACAATTATCACCATCTCCATCCTATGCGCTCATAACCATATGCATTTTGATCTTTCATCCTGGGAAAAGCATGAGTACCCTCCTACAATGCCACTATTTGCAAAGGTCACTGGTTTTTGCACATCAACATTCCTCACACACTCCAAAGGAAAATTGAAGTAGACATTAGAATAAGTGATTAAACTTTGCAAGGAGCTTTACTTGTTGCAAATGTCATTGTAGAGCAGGGGTTGAACGATACTTTCAATCCACAGATCTGAAGTTGATGTGTTTTTTTGTCCATGCATTGGATGCATTTGGTAAGTTTACGTCGAGGCACATTCGAACGGCCGATTCTCGAGGGGATGCAGGGCCCTCATCTATGGTTGTTGCCAGTCACTGTCTTGAAAAGTATTGATCATATTTTGGTACCGGTCAGAGTCGATGATTTGGCCGAGAAGTGGCGACTATGACTGGCTTCTGGGCCAAGTCGTCGACTCCATAGACTACTCCATTTATGAAACTAAACAACTTATGAAACTACAACTCACCGAAGGAGGTTGGTGTTGAGACTCCAAGTGGATCCTAAAATGTAGGGATGGTCTAGGAGGAACCTAATCTAATGCATACAAGTGCAGTCAGTGGAAGATAGCATGTAGCAGTGTTCCCTGCACTCTAGTAACTAGTACGTGTGGCCCCATTAGGCCATGTGGACCCAATGGTACCAGTGGACTTAATTAATCAATTAAAACTCCCAAGTTAGGATAAATTAATGTAATAGAAAGTTTGGTCAAGGGAGGATTAAGAATCCTAACACGCTGGTATGATAATAATCATCGTGGGGGATGTGCAGGTTAAGGATGATTCTTCAAAAATTGAGAAAATAGACCATGACCAATCTAGTGCTACACGTGCTTCAACGAATGACATCATTATGCAGACTTTCCATACAAAGATCAGATTGATGTCAAGTTTTGTACCAGTTGTGGTGTGGAAGATCACTCTTTAGAGGATTGTCCCACCATGCTAGAAAAAATTAATAAAAAGAATAATGTTAACATCTTGTCATGTGTTGAAAAGTGTGATTTTATTCGTATAAAGAATTTTCAAATAGTCACTAGACAAGGTACAAAAATTGGCAACGATAATCCTAGAATAAGTAAGATTAAATACAAATATGGCTACCCTAATCCTATTAAAAAAAGAAATTATATAACGATGCATCGAATATGTTTCAAGAATTAGCTACAAAGGAAGAAAATGATGATAGATGACAAAATATATCTCAACAACTACTTAATTTAATACATAATGATAAGTACATTGTGCAATTTATTGACTTATTATACAATATAAAGAACAAATCTGAAATGGATAAACAAGCTAAGAGAATTTGCAGTTTAAACCAAAAATATAAGAGTGACGCTGACCCACTTGTCGACTTATAAATCAAGGATACCATTTCCAACAAGTTGTTCTTGACTTCAGCTATCAAGTGAACATTATGACAAGAGATACATGGGAACAATTGGACAGACATTGACTCAATGAATCAGGCATATATTTAAAACTAGCTGATCAAGGACTCATCAAACCTATTGGTGTATGGAGAAATGCCAACACAACCATAAAAAGAATTACCACAAAAGTTGATTTCAAAATAATTAATCATAGGGAAGGATCCAACTCCTTTCCATCCTTAGTGGGTCGGTCATGGGGTTGAAATATGAAGGAACCAATTTCATTAGATAAAGAAAGGATAAATCTTAAAGGGAATGGGCAGAAAGTAATTGTTCCCATTCATACTTCATCAGGTGAACCATGGACAAAACCCATATATGAAGAAGTTAATGTCTGACAGTTATATCAAATACAAAACAAAGAAGATTATACTGAACCAAATATATATGGAGAACTTCATTTGGGAAACCCAAACTTAGTTGTCTATAACTCATATGCGGAATTATACGACTGGGAGATACAAAACTATGAAAAACAAGCAAGGGGATGCTAGAACATTCAGGTCATCCCGAAAAAGCAGACATGCCAATTTTTTTGTGTGTCCATAATACGAAAAATATTCAAAAGAGAAATTAGGGAATACCCTTCTTAAGCGCCAATCAAAACAAAAAATAGTCACTCTCTTCGGTATAAAGAGAGGGAATCACTAGTACTTCATATTGAACAAGTTTCCAAAAACATAGGTGAACATGGTCGACTTCAAAGCCTGGTCGAAATGTTTACGGTTCAATATGATCGATGGTGGGATATCCATAAGTTGAGAATACAAATGTGGTTAACAACTTCAACATACTTCATCAAAACATTTGGAGGGAAGAAGATAACAAATTATCAGGTGAAAATACCAGTATTTACACAAGGGAGGACCCCGAAAAACACATAAGTATATGTGAAACATAATGGAAAATACTTGGTTATAAATATGAGTGATTATGAACGCACCTATTTCCATTAACATTAGATGATTTACCAAATAAGTGGTACAAGATGGAGGAAGCGTGAGGCAAAATGTTCTTATGGAACGAACTTAAAGAAAACTTCACCAAGGAATTCAAGTTCATACCAGAAGATGAAAAACTAGTCAAAGTGAAAAAACAGATAAATCCATTCCTAAAACCGACTGTTAATAACAGTTCGACACAAATTCACAACTAACCAAAAGCATCATGTCATAATATTATGTCTAATAAAATACCATAGTCGACAAGACTTTGACTAGAAACAGAGTGTACAAATGGAAAAAATAATTCAGTGGAAATCTGATCATTCAGAAATGATAAAACTAATTAGAACAATATTCAAGGTTGAATCAAGAGAAAAATAAGAACCTGACCATATGACAGAAGAAGACTTCCCATAATTATTTTCACAATTCAAGGAAGGAATTCGAAAAATCAATGAAAGCCAGGTGCCAGAATGGATGGACGTAAAGGTTAAAACAAAAGAATTCGACATCTCCAATGATGATAGACCAAAAATCGAAAGAATGGGTGATTATTGGAATGAGGTGCAGACAACAGAAATAGTTAACCTACTTAAATAATTTCAGGATGTCTTCACACGTAAATACAAATACCTTAAAGGTTTAGTTGAGGAAATGGGGAAATGAAGATTGATATTAAACCTAATGCAAGAACTGTAAAGAAACGACTTTACAAAATTGCTCATAAATATAAAGAGAGTGGAGAAAGAGATCGACAAGATGTTAGGGGATGGAATTATTTACCCTATCGACCAGTCAGAATGGGCATGCCCAATGATCATACAACCAAAGAAGCATGACTCGACAAGATTGAGAATATTTGTAGACTTCTATGAGCTAAACAAAGTCACCCTGACAGACCCATTCCCAACTCCGTTTGTAGATGAAATCCTCAATGAAGTCATCGAACGTGAGTGCTATTCATTTACACAGGGATTCTCAATATATAACCAAGTACTGATTGCCAAGGAGGATCAAAAGAAGACAACATTTGTCTGTGAATTTGGATCATTTTCTTACAGATTTACGATGTTTGGTCTGAAAAATGCGCCAGCTGTATTATGAAGAATAGTAGTTAAATAATTATAGGAATACATCTATAAAAAAATGGCTGTATAATTTGATGATTGAACTATTTACTCCATGTTAAAAAATCACTGTGAATGGCTAAGGCTATTGCTAGAAAGATGCCGATAAATTCAGCTATCACTTAACATAAGTAAATATATCTTTGTAATCCCTATAGGAATTCTGTTGGCACATATTGTATGCAAAAAGGGCATCAAGGTCAATTTTTCAAAACTAAAAATCATTCCATACTTGAAACCTCCAGTCAATCCAAAACACGTTAGATTTTTATTAGGGAATACAGGCTACTACAGGAAATTTATTCTCCATTACTCAGATATGACATATCCTCTAGAAGAGTTATTAAAAGAAAATCAGGAGTATGAGCAGACTGAATAATGCAATGCATCATTTGACACTTTAAGGAAAAATTAGTCGAAGCACCTATTCTTCGATTCCCAAATTAGTCAATCAAATTTAATGTACATATCGACGCATCAGTCATTGAGATCGGTACAATATTGACATAACCAGAAGATGATGGGATGGACTACCCAATCGTTTACATTAGCAAAAAATAAAACAAAGTAGAACATAATTATTCCATGACATAAAGGGAAGCATTAGGAATGGTCTTTGCACTTCAAAAATATTGACATTATCTATTAGATAACCCCTTTATATTTTATACCGATCACCAAGTATTGAAATATCTAGTAAATAAACCTCTACATCATGGAAGAATCTGTTATTGGTTGTTGTTATTTCAATAATTTGAGTTCAAAGGTTCAGTTCGATCGGGAAGGATAAATGTCGTACCTGACCACTTGTTGTGCATCGACATGGGGGAGGAACCGACAAGAGTTGAAAACAATCTACTAGATGCACATCTATTTAGAACAGAGATAATTTTAGGGGCGAAATTTAGCCCATGGGCTATTTTTAGGGGGTTTTCTCCAAAAAAAGATTCGCCATTTTGTAATTTTTGAAGCCCTATTTCGCCCAATTTTGATGGGGTAAACGTTTTTCATCCTAAAAATCACCAATTTATTATATAAACGATAGAAAATCCTTGGAAATTAAAATATTTTTTGAAAAATATCGCGAAACATTTTATAATTGGTGTTTTAAGAATTGGTAAGATTCACCAACATTTATACACTTTTAAATAAGTATGGTTCCTTAAAATCATCTCTGATTTAGAATAGAAATTGTAGCTGCTGGACTAGAAGATATAACACAATTCTTATGAAATGGACAAGCACCCGAGGGAATGAGTACCAAAATGAAGAAAATTTTAGCATTGAATGTCTCACCTTATACTCTAATTAACAGGTTCCTATATAAACTGGGCTTGGATGAGGTACTCCGTTGATGCATTTTGGAGCATGAAAGAGAGAACATAATGCATGAAGCACAATATTTCCTAGCAGAAGGACATTTCGAGTTTGATACGACTACTAAAAATATCCAACATTCCAGATTATGGTGGACAATGTTAGAATAATTAACCCATAGTTACCCATATTTTACATTAATTAATCATTTTTTTTCTTATTCCTAGATTGCTAGATTCCTCATTATGCCAGTTGGTATCCACTTTCACCTATAAGTCAACACATGCGAAAAATGGGTCATCGAGAGATTTTGAATCATCCTGGAAGTACTTTTAGCAACTCTGCTTTTATTCCAGAACAGTAAAAGCACAGTGCTACTTTTTCTAAAAGCTTTCTTGCTTTACAACAGTTTTAAGACAAAAGGGAAAAGCTAGTCTAGGAGTAACTGCCTTGTTTTTTTCCTTCACCATACTTGTAGTAGGGATTTCACCCTTGCTATATGAAGGAACAACTCCCTTCCATCTATAGGATGGAAGGGTAGGGTTCCTGTTGGTTGAAGAGAAAGAAAGGAAACCTGCAAAAATAAGATTAGGGCCAAGCTATAGAAACCCTGCAAGAAACTGTTAGAAAAACTAAGAAATGGCTACAAGTAATCAGTGGAGAAACTGCAGCAAATTGTAAGAAAATAAAACTGCAAGAAAAATGAGTTAAAAATATAAGCTATCAACAAAAAACGAGTGATTATACCTTCTCTATGGAAATGGGCCACCATGCCATAGCTTTTGGAGCACCTCTCAATGGAATGGAAGCTTTGGCTCAATGGAGAGATGGAGGAGAGGGATGGTGAATGGCTTGAGAGGAAAAGGGTCTCAAGGCACTGACACGAGTATCATAAGGATAGGGAGAGAAGGAGTGAGTTGAGAGTGACCCCCACCCCTCTATTTATAGCTTTTTCTAGAGATTTAGGGTTTTAAGCCCCTTGTTGAGGCTTTAGCCCCTTTTTTGGGCTTTTAGCCCCTTTCACCCAATTCTTAGCTCCTTTGGGGGTTTTAAGCTCCTTTGAGGGGTTTTAGCCTCCTTTTGGAGGTTTTAGCCCCTATGAGAGCTATTTTGGCTCTTTTTAGGGGTTTTTAATCCCTTTTTCATATTTTTGAGCCGTTTTAAGGGTGTGGGGTTCAAATGAGGGTCATGTAGAGCTCATTGAGGGATTTATTGGGTTAAGAGATTGCCCCCTGATGTGTGAGGGGAGGAGATCATCATATGGTCGACGAACATCATAGGATTTTGTGGGGAGAGGTGGTGCTTGCTGGGTTGGGGCATGGTGGATTTTGGTTTTTGTATTAATATGGTTCCCATCAATGGGTGAGATACAAATAATGTGTGACATGTATATGGACGAGGCATGCATCCCCATGCTCGTAACGATGCCAAAAGAATAATGTGATCTAAGCTCTATAATACAAGAGTCGATCATGTACAACTGTTGTTACAATAGTGGTTTCCTCAATGAGAGGCTGAATACAATATTGATATGAAGAACAACTACATTGGACCCATGGCATTCTCATGGAATGCTATATATTCATGGCTGATAGTCTGCTGGATATGGAACGGTACATAGCTGTAGGGACCTATTGATGGAGAGTCAGAGTCTCTTTGGTACAAATATGCTGTATCAATCATAAATCTATATAGAAGCACTATTGGGGCTTCTGAAAACTATCTCCAACACAACCTAGAAATCACAGGGTACATGAACCTGTTGGGGTCCCTCAAATAGACTCATCAATGTGCTAGAGTTCGGTGACATCCAGGGTGTTCGAAAAAATACTGCATGGACCATTACCCTGTACAAATATCAACAATTCAATGATGTAGCTGGAGTCGAGCACATGCGAAACAACCATTTTGAGAGGCACTAAGGACTCCTCTCAAGTGGTCCAAGGAACTCATCAATGAGGTTAATGAAACCAGGATACAGGGACCTCTGGGTCTATCCTATGGAATATGAATTTTGTCGTCGACATAGGGAGACCTGCATCTGGTCAAGTCAATGGTGTTTCCTTGACTAGAAGCGCAAGGGAGATAACTGAAAGATGTGAGATAATATGAGGACTGACCCACTGAATTAGGGGGGAGGGGGAGGAGTTGAACACGGGAAGAGGGAGTGTAGTGGACTCAAAATTCCTTTGTTCAGAGTATGACGGTAGGGCGGAATAGCCAGTAAATGAAAGAGACTCATGGGAAAGGGATCATAGCTGTAATACTGGGGATGTAACTGCAGATGGGAAATACTTGGAGGAGGTAGACTTTTGGTATTGATGGGATCCAAGGAAGACACATTGTAGAGTACTCTGAACAAAGGTGATTGAAAGTGGGAATTCTACCAAACTATTAGCTATGGGTTGGTGTCTAGAGACACCATTGTGGTATGATCTTGTGGATTTTTTGGCAAGCCCGAGAAAGTAAATGCTCGATGGTGCTTTCAATTTTAGAGAGTCTGAAAGCATGAAGAAGACTCCAGTGGAGGCTCTTTTTCATTGGTAGTCTCCTGTACCTAAAAAATAATAAAAGTATACACAGGAGAGCTCACCCATCCTTAAGGGGATGGGAGAATTCTTTACCATTGGTAGTCCAGTCAAGCCAGAAAAGGTTAAACCTATACTGACTGGACGGTTATTCAGATACTTTTACGAGCATGAACGAAACCAATTTTTCTTGGAAATATTTTCTTAATGAGAAGGATGGAAAAGAGCTTAACGACAACCCATGGTGATATTTTTCATAAAGTTAGGCCCCCCTTCCCAAGAAAGCATAAAAGGATGCAGAGGGGAACAGTCTTGGCTTGAATGTGCCAAGGTGGTCCTTTTCATTTGATGGTCTACATGGTCTGTAAAAGGAGATAAACGAGACGATGTAGACACCCTTTCCTATACTTTAACGAATGGGAAAGGAAGAAACTGCGCTCGACAATATTTTCATTCTTTTAGGAGTCAGAAAAGAGATTAAAAGAAACTCCAATATGGTAAACTGATCGAGGGGGCACTAATGGTGCCCCCATGTCGGGACAATGGACAGTGGTCCAAAATTCATTTGTGCAGTATGGATGGAGAAACTGTCTCTTAAAAATATCAAAACATGCACAGGATAGATCGCGGTAGAGGCATGCAAACCAAGGTGGCTCTCGAATAGAGGTCAAGAGAGCTGTGTGTGAGTTGTGGTGGACGGAGTTGACTACATGTGATGTGCATGCAAGTCCAGAGGTAGTTATATGTCAAATGCATGCAACATAAATGATCCGTCCTCCGGGTCATGGTCCAAAAACCCGCGTAAGGTGTGATGGACGGATTAGGCGGCTATATGCTGAAACAAAATTGTGTGCCTTCCAGGGAGATGGTCAGGGAACCCACATGAGTGGCGGTAGGAAAGTGTGATGCAAGTATAGGTTCAGAGACACTTACATAACAATTTTGTTCATAAACCGAGGTGACTTACGGGAAATGGTCCCAAAAATTATTTGTTAGAACTGAGAGGATGGTCTCATTAGCAAGATGAAATTTAAGCCCAAAGGTGTGAGAGGTGTCTCGAACAGGTTCCAGGTGACTTTGGATTAGCAGCTAATGGTTCTGCCCTTGACTTGTGGTAAAAAAAATGTTGAAAAATAAAAAAGGGAAATCAAGCGACTCGTTGGTGATGTTAAGCGTAAAATATCTTGAGGTAGAGCCCATTGCGGGGATTCTCCAAGAGTTGTCCATCAAAGTCAATAAGGGTGTATGCCCCTTTTTCGAGGCAATGGTGGATGACGTATGGGTCATACCACATTGACTCGGACTTTCCTTTTCCCAACTTGTCATTGGGTTGGTCATAGACTAGAATCGTATCGTTTTCACTGAAGGTGCGAGGGTGGACATGGGAGTCATAGTGGGCCTTTGACCATGTTTTCACTGCTTCGATGGATTGGAGGGCAGCTTGGAGGTCTTCTATGGTTTGCTCAAGTTGGAGAAGTCGTTCTTCAAAAGGTGAAGTATCAAGGATGAGTTCTACTACGAGGTGGAGGGATGGGATCTGGCACTCTATGGGGAGTACTGATTCGACGCCATGTACTAGGGGGGAAGGGGTGAAACCAGTTACAGTTTTTGTGGATGTGCGATAAGCCCATAGGGCGGGGAATAGCATGTGATGCCAGTTGGTTTTATGATTTCCTACCATCCTTGTTTTAATGATTTTGTTGACTACTTCAACTTGGAGATTGCCCTGGGGGTAGTAGGAAGATGAGTACTAGTGTTAAAATTTCAACATGGTTGAAATCTCAGTCCAAACACATCTTCAAAGTGCTTACTATGGTCTGAGACCAACTGTTTAGGAACACCAAATCGTGAAATACCATGGTTAAAGAAGAAACGTGCCACCATTTCACTTTTGTAATCAAATGTGGGCATGGCCTCAGCCTAGTTATTGAAGTAATGAACTTCCATAATGATGTATTTATGACCATTGGCTGAGGCAGGGTTGATTGTCATGAAGTCAATTTTCCATTTGCAGAAGGGACTGACTATGACTATGGGGTGTAACGGTGCAAGGGGGGTTCTTGCCTTTAGGGTAAAGAGTTGAAAGATGTGACAATGTTTGACTGCCTCTATGCAATCAACAAAGATAGAAGGCATGAAGTAGCCAGCCCATAGAATCTTCTAGGAGGTTGCTAGACCAGAAAGGTGGCCTCCGCAGGCTCCACTATGGTAGTCGTTAAGGATTGTCTCGGTTTCGTCGCGGGGGAGGTACTGATGCAAGATGGTATCCATGCCTTGATTATATATGACATCTCCAATCAAAAGGTGATGAACGACTTGATGTTAGATGCGTCTCTTATCCTCATGGTTTAAGTGAGCTGCAAACTTCTATGTTCATAAATATAGAAGGATGTCTCCATATCATGGGTCCTCCATGGATATGACGAATAGAAAATAATTAGGGAGGTCATCCTTGGGTGGTGGTGACGTGGTCAATGGGGGCAGATGTGTCATGAGCGCGACTAGTGCAAGTGCCTTTGTGCTTTTTGGGGAAACAAACTCTAAGTAGAATTCTTGGAGGACGACTACCCATTTGGCTGCATGGCTTTGTAGAAGGTGACGACTTAGGAGGTATCTCGTTGGGTTGGAATCAGCCACTACACGGGTATGGTTTGCAATGATGTGGTCATGAAACTTCTGAGCCAAGAATACAATGGAAAGGGCCAGTTTCTTCTCGGGTGAATATTGTAACGAGGGGCCTGTCAGCCTCTGGCTGATGTAATAAATCACATGCTCCTGGTGAGCATCATCTTGTTGGACCAAGACTCCTACAATGGCATTCTCCGTGGCCAACACATAAAGAATGATGTCTTGGGTGAAGTTTGGTGCTGAGAGTAATGGCGCAGAAGCCAGGGCTTGTTTGAGTGCATCTAATGATTCATGTGCTTGTTGATCCCAAACAAAGGGGATTTTTGTGCAGAGCAGGCCTATGAATCCGTGGGATTTTGTTGCATACTCTGGTACAAAGAGGCGAAGAAATTTGGCCTTGCCTTGTAGGATTTGTAGTTGGTGGAGATATTTTGGTGGGGGGAGATCAAGGATAGCTTGAAATTTGAGGGGATAAACCATTATCCCTTTATGGGATACAATGAACCCAAGTAGATGGCTTGCTGGGAAAAAAAAACACACTTTAGGGGATTCAGGGGAATTTTGTACTTGCAGCATCGCAAAAATACTTGTCGCAAGTCGTCCATATGTTGTACTTGTTTTGGTGATTGAGCGGCAAGGTCGTCTAGGTAGACAAATATGATATGGATTAGGTCATGGAAACAATATGTCATGGCATGCTGGAAGGTGGATCTAGTGTTCTTTAGACCGAAGGGAATAAATCGATATGCGAGTGTGCCCCACGGGATTGTGAATGCAGTCTTGTAACGATCTTCTTTCCGAATCTGATTTTGGTTATATCTAAAAAAGCTGTCCATGAAGGAAAAGACCTGATGTCCGACGCATGCATCGATAATCTGATCGATGAAGGGTGTTGGGAAGTTGTCTTTGGGACAAACCCAATTTAGATCACGAAAGTATGTGCACACGTGGATGGTACCCTATTTTTTATTCATGGGAACAGGATTTGAAATCCAAGTGGTGTACGCAATGGGGTAAATGAAGTCGACTGTGCGTAGCTTCTCTATTTTGGCTTTAACTACAACAGATTTGGAGGGATGGATTAGCCATTACTTTTGGTTCATGGGGGCCACATCGGGCCATGTGTTGATGTGGTGTTCCACAATGGATGGATCCAACTCAAGAATTTTAGTGTAGGACCAGGCAAAGATCTTGTGGAATTCTTGGAAGAGGGATTTGTAGGTAGTAACTTCTTCCAGGGAGTAGGATGCCCCCAGCATGATTTCTTCAACAACCTCAAGGTTGTTTGAGATGGTTATTTTGATGGTTGGCGAGATGTTGGCCATGTTCCCTTCTTTGAAGGCATCTGGTGCCGGAATGGGATTTTTGAACCAGTCGACTTTCCCATGAATAAAATCTTTGGTTTCCACAGAAAACTGGTCATACTGCGACATAATTTCTTCGGTGAGGAAGAACAAGCTATGGTGCATGTCATCTCATGGGTATTCTGGGGCAGTTAAGGTTTCAAGTATCTCCTCATCACTGCGAAAGCAACAAAGAGATAGGTCTGATGGACTGTTGGTTATGGTGGAGACAAGAGGGTCTATAGAACTAGACATCATGTAAATGGACATGGTGTCTAAAGAAGGAGGTGGTGGATGGATTTCTTCGATCAGAGTGATCTGAGATTCAGGGGAATGTTGTTGAAGGTTGGCTAGATGCGTTCGAAACTTGGACAAGTCCTGGTAGTGCTGAGAATAGTATCCATACAACCAGCAGAGGATGCAAGCATGGTGTGTTCTCAACGACTTGTTTCTCACTACTGGCCCACTTGGGATATCAACCATGGGGAGGTTTTCTGTTGTATCCATGGCATCCAAGTGCACATGGATTATAGAAATCTCAGGGAAGTTTTGAGTTGGATGGTCCTTTTCTTCACAGATGGCATAAGGAGAAATTTGTCGAGGTTTAGTAGTAGCTTTCATGTTTTTTCCCTTGGCCCTTTTTGGGTGGGGCAGTGCGGGTACACGTGCGGTGGTTCATTTTTGCGGGTAGGGTGGAGGATGAGATTTGACTGCAATGGGTTGCATGGGGGTTAAGACTATCTGGGGTATTGGTAGTTGGGCGGGCAGATCAAGGTACCACATGGGAATACCCAATGTGAAATTGGGTAAGTTTAAGGTAACCATTATTGGCTTAATCATGACACCAGGCGGGGGAAAATGGAAGGGAATTGTGTGGACTGGGGAGGAGCCTAGATAAATCCTTGATGGTTGCATATGGGGATGAGGTTGTGGTGGCAGCTGTGCATAATGCTGTGGATGTAGATGATGCTGCAACTACTAATGATGTTGCGGCTACAGATGGTGTTGTGATTACAGTTGGGGCTGCGGCTGCGGTGGGTGTTTAGGTGCAAGAGTGCTGGATGAAAGCATGCACAAATCCGCAGTCTCATTTGGTTTTAGTGGTGGTGAAACTAAGGGGAAAGAAGCCATCATGGTGGTATTAACAAACAACCCAGGGCCCACATTCAACAATGGAGAGGCTGGTATGTTGTCGACCATGGTGTTGACCGCAGGGATAACATTGGAGGGTGCGGTTAGCCCTTGCAGATCAATGGCGTTGATCGTAGGGATAACATTGGCGGGTGCAGTTAGCCCTTGCGGATCATGATAATTCAGTTGGTCAACCGACACAATTTTCCCTTCATGAGGTAACGTCATGAGACGGAAAATATTTGATGCCATGGCTCTCATGGTGTACATATAACTTCTTCTGAGGACAAGGTTATAGTCCAACTGAGCATTGACAACCTCTATGTCAATCAGCACTATTTTCCTGGCCAATGTGATGAGAACATGTGGGAGGATTCATTGGGATTTAGTGGGGTGGCCATCATAAGCCCACAGAGTAGTAGAGGATGGCTGCAGAATTAGGGGTCCAAGCTTTTTCAAGACTAAGGTAGACATAACACACATGGATGCTCCCTCGTCCACTATGCACGGGTGCGGGACCAAATTCCAAATGGATACTGGGATTTGGAAGGAAATGGTTGATGGCATCCATGGTTCTCCATTCTTCATGTAGAATGTGATAAACTTGGAGTCAGAGGGGTCTACAACACCAAGGGCGGCTAGTAAGAATTTTCGATGTGTTGGGAAATTTTTGAGTACCTCAAGAGCAGACACGGCTGTAGGTGTTCTGGCCAAATCATCCACGATGTCATAGCTTACAATAGCTCTAGGCATGACCTTGTTGGCAACCCACCGTATGGGGGGGGGCGTGTTGGAAAACGGGGTAGATGAAGAGGTGCATTGGCTGTTTTGGATGTAGATGCCGCTGATGTGTTAGCAGGTGCGGTGTTATTTCTGTACTGATTTCATCTGGTCTATAAATTTACCTCTTCAGTTGTCATGGCTAGCAGGTGGTGAACACGTGTTTCTGATATCTAAGGTGCCCTCGGGGTGTTGGGATTGGGTTGGGGAGCAGGTGCATTTGCTACCAACCCTTGGACCGAAAATGGGTTTTGGAGGACCATAGGTGGAGGCCCTGGTGGTGCCAGGTTGGGTTGAGTTGGGGCTGCGGTATTGGTAGCATGCTGAACCTCATTGTGAATGGGTTGCTTGGCACGACCCATGAAGGGGAATTCATGTGTATAGTGACCGTAGACCTCACACAACTTGCATAGCTGATTTGTGCACAATGGAGCATTACGTCTAGGTGTGCTTGGTTGCTGAGGATTTTGGGCTGGCGTGTTTGCCCTGACATTTATGGGAGGGTTTAGTTGTTGACTGCCTCCCTGTGATTGATTTTTGCCTTGGTTCTGGGCTCGGTTATTTCTGGATTTCCCTTGTTGGTTATTTGGGGCTAGCTGGTTGGGATAGTTTTGCTGTGCAAACACCTATCCTAAAGGTGCTAGTGTAGTGGGGGTGGGGGCTTGAGCGGCTTGCAAAGGTGGTGCATAGTAGACTTGGGGAGGTGGAGGTGCCACAAATGTGGGCATTTGTCCTGTATATTGTTGTGCTGACCAAGCTAATGCCTAGGCCTGCTTCCTGCGGTGCAGGTTGTGCATAAGAAGTTGTAGCTCTGGACTGGGACATCATTATTTCATAGTTCAGAGTTTGGTTTTGGTAGGAAACACTAGGGGTGTTGCTTGGTTGTGGTGGTATTGTAGGTGGTGTCGGATGGTGTTGTGGTTGGTGGGAAATAGAACCTATGATGCCATTTGCGGCATGGGATGCCCCCGGTGTATATCGGTAGGAGGTTCCTGGGCCCTGCATGGGGAGCATCTAGAATGACAGTGTAAAGGTATCCAGAATGTGAATAGATGAGGTCAAACTAATGGGCCTTTAATATGGCCTATTCCTCTATTTAGGGACGTTCGAAGGTGATGTCCTTGGCTATAGGTGGAAACAAGGTTTTCAAGAGCCAGTCCAAGAATATCCTTTCATCAAGCATTATTTTGGACACACTGCGACGTCACCTCCACTCGTGGATGTGGTTGGTGATGTGGGTCGTAGTGTTTTGGTGGCAAGATAGCAAGATTTCCACTCCTTCATCATATCTGACGGGGAGCTAGAAATATTGCAAAAACATAAAGGCCAAGGAGTTGAATTCTAGGTACTTGGATGGTGGTAGCTCAATGTACCACTTGGCTGTAGCACCTGTGAGGGTGTGTTGGAATAGTCTGAGTCTGATGGAATCATCTACCATGCTCTTTGATGAGAACCATAGGTGAAACATCATTATATGATTTTGGGGGCACTCCCCTACCTTCCCTTCAAACTTGGGGATGTCTGAGGGAAGTTTGGTTGGCATGGGAGGCCAAAAGGTTTGATGATAGATGGGGTCATTTGTTAACTGAGCCAAGTTAGGTAGGTTGAGGCATGCCATGAAACGAAGGTTTAACCTAAGGTTGATGTGTTATGGGGCAGTGATGGTGGTGGGGTTTGTAGGAACATGATGTACTTGCATGACTGGGGGGTACTTGTTGCACAGTTGTGGATGGGCCACTTCCCCCATGTATGGTAGGAGTGACAGTGTAGGTGGAAGGGCCACTACCCCCAGGCATGCCAAGTGGGATAGTGTGAGTGGACAGGACACTTCCCCCAGGCATGACGGGTGGGATAGTATGACTAGTTAGTATGGGTGGCGGTAGCTGACTTATGACAGTTTGCATGACAGTGCTAAGGCCACCAACAGGGGTGTTGGTGGTGGTGTGGGGTATGGACATGGGTCCACTACCAATCACCAAGCCAGAAATTGATCTGAGTTTGCACCAGCCATTGGGCTGGATGGTGCAGTGTGTAGATCTCACTGATACTGGTATGATTCTAAGTTTGAATCAGAGGCTGTGTGGACTCCTGATGGTGTATAGGGTCATTGCGAATGGTCTCGACGATGTTGGTTCAAGGACCCAAACTGCGGTTGATCACCTCTTAGGTGTGAAGAAGAGTGTGGGGGATCAATTGTGTCTTGTTGGTATGTCAGGTGGTGAAATATGGTAGTGACGTTTTGGAGCCTGGTTTTAATGGATTCCTATTGGATTTCAGTTGGTCACTCGGCAACCAAGACTACCAGGAGATATCACTTAGCTTTTTCCTCATGGGAATGCTAGTCAATCGGTGGGGGTTGTTGCCCATTTCTCTTAGCAATTCCTCTCAGCGGCCAGCTACTTTGGGGTTCCCGTGGTACTCCTCACAATGAGTTTCTAGGCTGAGCCCAAGTACTTCCCATAGTTAAGGTAGTCAGGGACTTATGTCCTCAAAGACTGTAAGTGTTGAATTAGTGTAAATTATAAATTTTAATGGCTAGCTTAGCATCATGATTATGAACTGAGTTTGGTTGTTTTATTTGGTATGGTTTGTGTGCATGGATTTTGTATTTATGTTACCTTTGGTGGATGCTTATATGGTTTATGAATATTGCACAAAGATTGTTTGTTTTATTGCAGAATTCATAACATGGGTAAATTGTTGATGAAAGTGGTATACTGTAAACAGAAATCTAAACACATGCCATACATGAATCTGAACTACGGTAGCCTAACTAGGTGACTACCTTACACTTGTATTTCTCTTCAACTAGGAAAGAGTGCTAGGATCTGAACACAATGGGACTAATCCCATCCGTAGATCCTCAGGTCACTCTCCAGGTGCAAGGTTTGTCAACAAGGAGGATGTGAATGCTGTGAAACCCCCATCGGTATCCACCCCTTCTACCTTCCAAGTCACCTGTTTTTAGTGGTCTCTAAAAATTACAGATGAAGTGCCTATTACTATACGAGATTCACCCTTCATCTTATCCTAGAATACCCCAAAGGGTGATGACTGGTTAGAGGAAGAAGGGCTAGGAAAGATGTTAATTTTGAATAACTGAAATTTAACCTACAGTAAACTTATGCAAGATTTGTAATCAAATTCATTAAACCATTAACCATTTGATTTATCATCTACTTACATAAATTTATTAAATAAACACAGATTCATTGGACAGAGGTGGATGAGCTGCACTGAGAGTCCAAATAACTTAAAAATTTGAATCTGAGAGACAGGTCGCTCTTTTCAGGGGAAATGTGGCAAGGGGGTCGCCAAATTTTCCCCAAAATCAAGCGAGGGGGTTCCTCAGAAACTACAGATAGGATTGATCTACTTTCTGAGAGGAATTCACACCTTTCATGGCTGAATGAGTGACCTGGTCACTCCTTTCAGCCCGATACATGCGACCTGGTCCGAAAGATGAAATTTTTTTAAACTTAAGCCAGGAATGACCGACAGTAACCTGTAGGTGGCCGAAGGGGTTCGGTTTGGCCTTAAGGAGGCTCGGTTGTGAATTAA
This sequence comes from Pseudotsuga menziesii, assembly GCA_001517045.1. Classification (NCBI taxonomy): domain Eukaryota; kingdom Viridiplantae; phylum Streptophyta; class Pinopsida; order Pinales; family Pinaceae; genus Pseudotsuga; species Pseudotsuga menziesii. Next base: position 762,979 of record LPNX010818453.1, on the reverse strand, counting down.
AATGAATAAAAATATAGATCTAAACTAGATTTGAAAGAAAACTAAAGTAGGGAAAATAAAAAACTGAAACACAAAAATTAAATCCAGGGATCCTGTGGGATCAACCTAGTATGGTCGTCAGTTCTGTAGCAGGGCTTTCGCCCTTGCTATAGGAAGGACAAACTCCCTTCATTCTATAGGATAGAAGGGAAGGGTTCCTGTTGGTTGAAGAAAATGAAAGGAAACTTGCAAAAATAAGATCAGGGCCAAGCTATAGAAACTTTGTAAGAAACTGTTAGAAAAACTAAGAAACGGTTACAAGCAATCAGTGGAGAACCTACGACAAGTTGTAAGAAAATAAACCTGCAAGAAAAATGAGTTAAAAATATAAGCTATCAACAAAAAAAAAGTGATAATACCTTCTCTATGGAAATGGGCCACCATGCCCTAGATTTGGGAGCACCTCTCAATGGAATGGAAGCTTTGGCTCAATGGAGAAATGGAGGAGAGGGAGGGTGAATGGCTTGAGAGGCAAAGGGTATCAAGGTACTCACATAATAAACATAATGATAAGGAGAGAAGGCATGAGTTAAGATTTTTTGCGGCCTTTCACACACCTAGGTCATGTGGAAGAAATCTTCAAGCCACTCAGTGTGTCCTTGGGGGAAAGTCTTGAGTCAAGGCTGCCACCTTGTTCTTGACTCCTCTGTTTAGGCTCAACTCCTAATGAAGCCAAGGGGGGTAGACCCTATTAAGTTACTAAGGATAATTACTTAGTGTGATGGTGTTATATTGATTAAGTTGTTTTAGGAGTTTTGAAATTAATCATTGGAAACAAAAGATAACAAGATGCAAGATTTTAAGCAGATAAGCACAATAATGACACTCAATATATATAGAAATGAAAGAAACAAATCACTAGTGCCTTAAATGGAGTCAATAGAGAAAATTATGTGCTTGCATGTGCTTGAATGAATGTTTTGCAAATGTCTCTTGGTAGATTTTAGATTAGTGTGGAATGTGAATGAGTTAAATTAGGCACAAAGGGGACTCCAGATATACCCGAGGGGTACTTGGAGTATGTCCAAAAGTGAAATTTCACGGCTACCCGCAAGGTGTTTGTGGGCTGGAATGGAGTCTCGAAGAATATTGTTCATAACACAACCATTAGGGCGTGACAAATATCAGCACCTTGAGCTCACTTTCCAGTTGTTCCCACTCCTTTGGGTATTTTGCCACCGCTTATAGTTCGTTCGAGGTGTTGGATTTTTTCCTGATGGTTTGTCAATTTGGGAGGTGAGGAGTAATTAATATAGTCACTCAAGTGCTTTTGATGCAGCTTGACTTATCAAATGAACCGCAGCCAAGTGAAGAGCATACACACTGGAGTCTTGTCAATTTTAGTAAATTTTAAGATAGGTGTTCTTGTTAAAAAGAAAATCCTCCAGGAACCTCTTTCGATCCAAGTGGATCTCAATCGAGGAATCAAGGAGGGGTTAATTTTATTATAGCTGATGAAATAGTTGATGAAAAAGGAATCAAATATACACAATGCCGATTTTCTAATTAGTCCTACCACGCATCTCTTTCCCCTTGCGAGTCAATCGGGAAGTCGTGGGTTAAGTATTAAAATTACTTTGAAACCACTAGATATGGAATATGAAAATGATTATAAATCAAAGTATACTACCATACATATTAGAACTATGCTATATTGAAAAAATATGAACAAAAAGTAAAAAATGACACAGACACAAACCCCCCCAGGGGGGATGGTGAATAGGCTTGAAAGAGCCTATTCGAAAAGACCTTTTTTTTTATTAGCAGTGATTTAAAATATATGCAAATTGAAAGTGATGCACTTTGGTCCTTGTTATCTGGGATCTAAAGGCTTACAACAAGCTAAAATCAAATCAGAACGGTGGGGGAAGCCTCCAGGAAGCTCTGGTTCGTCCAAGAGTCAGAAAATGTGCAGAGTATCCTTCTCTTTTTTGTTAAACCTGATAAAAAACAACAATCAATTAAAATCAAATGTGCCCAAACACACTTTAAAAGTGTTTTGGGTCACCATGCTAGTTACCGAAAAAAAACTAAGTAAAAAATTGTTAAAAGGGGCTAATCTAGTTTTGCAAAAAGGAACCAAGGAAATAAAGCTTTCCTTGGGATCTTGGCTTGCTGTTTGGGCAGCCAATGAGATATGCACTTTTCTTGTAGAATTTAAATCTTTAAAGAACGAAAAAAGAAACTACCTTATGAGCAAGCTTTAGATCTATGATTTAGCTACTTGCAAAAAAGGAAATTCCTACACCTAGATCTGTCTTTATGAAATGATATTCTTTATGAAATTACAGATCTAGGTAGCAAGAATATTATGAAATAGATCTAACAATATATATTCAATTCTTACAACTAGATCTGATCATAAGAGGGAGAGACAAGTAACCGGAAGATTGATATTTTAAACAAATGAGAAGAAGAGGAGAGAAGGTCGACTCGTTGCTTGAATGGAGCAAGCTGAAAGGAGGCCCTTTTGTGGAGCACTGAGGGACAAAGTCTTGAGCTTATTGGATAAGGAATGGCATCAATCTTGATCTACACCTTCATCCAATCAGGAACCTGCAACTAGATAACAAAAGCCTGCACAACACCTCATGAGATGTGGATATAGATGTATAAAGTAACAAAAATGAAAGATCATGGAAAAATAATCTTATTTAAGCATATAACTAAAATTCTTGAGAATACATCATATGGATAAAGAAGAGCAAGCAATCTAACTTGCCTAGTTTACACCCTTAATTGATTCAATCGAATCCTTGAAGCCAGAAAATGAAAGCAACATAGAAATTGGAAAGAAATTGCAGTTACCACATTAGCAACATAACACTGGGAATCCACACAAACACATGCACTACATGGTATAGCCTCAAAATATTCTTTATTCACAAAATATAGCAGTATTACAATGGCAACATATCCTCAATCCAACTGTAACTAGCTTGGAAGAGGTAGCCTGAGCTTTATTTATACAAAAAATAGGACATCCATCCCAGGGGGACGCAAATCCGAAGGAGATAGGCCATTGTAGCTGAAGGAGAGTCCATCAATGCCTAATTTGTGTCTAACTGAGCCAGATCTGAGTCTCACTGAGTGAAACAATGAATCGGAGTGCTGATCTGACTGACACCTCAACCTGTTGATTGAAGCATCCACCAAAACTCATCCAGATGAGACCAAATGTGTGGAGGAGAGAGGGAGGGCAAAATTCCCCATAAAGGATGCTGAATTTCAACTCTGGATCTGTCCATATCACCTCCTTCAATCAAGGATTTGTCAGATCCAGTCAACCTAGTTCAGATCTGACTGATTTCAATCAAATCAGCTAAGAATCCACTGATCTAGGATTTTGGATTTGCTCCATTATTCATCAATTTATTAATTAAAATAATCAATAATTGATTTTTTGGGGCTTTGTGACCCGAGTGATGGAAATCGCTCAAAACTAGAAAAGAGTGGGTCCATGGGTTTACATGGTACTCTTAGCTTGAAAATGAGCACCTACATGACTGAAACTGATTATTTGGCCCACTTTTATTACAAAATCAAAATTTCCAATTAAACTATTAAAAAATAGCCTAATTTTTGGAAAAATTAAAATTTAATAAAAAACATTGAAAAAATAAAAAATTTAAAAAAATTGAAAAAACCTAGGGGGACATAGACATGTTCATATGACTCGACAATGATGCCTATCATGTTTATACATTGACACATAGACATTAATAACCTCAATAGGCCTAAATGCCAAGCCGACCACCCCAACTTTGGAGGTATGGAGTGAAAAACTCAAAAATTATCAGTCGTTTATTCAACAACCAATAATAACCAAGGGAAAAAACACCATGGGCTGATAAGATTGACAAATAAATTCTAAGAGACCGGGTCTTTTACAAACATTATCATACTAGAACATTTATTACAATTCCCTCAAGGGGGTATGAACATGTGATATAGTACAACAAGCACTTCCCAGAAGTACTTTTGAAGGTCTTCTGAAGTCCGAACAAGTTATCCTTGTCCGGTTCACCAGGCTCACTTGATAAAAAACCACTAAGTACAACTTAGGTGGTAAAATTTTGGCTCCAACTGTGGGATGTGTGCTCGATCTGGTCTTTAAGGCAAGGAGAGGATACAAGAACACCAGAATCTCTGGTTTATATACCCTGTAAAAACATCTCAACTTGACAAGAAAACCTCAGTAGCACAAGCTTTATATAAAAATCAAATGAACCATTATGTTGATTTATTTAAACAAAATAAATGTAATTAACTAATGAAAAAAAGTTTTATTATAGCTAAGTACAAAACATAAATGCAGAAAGTAAATGCTCTCTTTTAGGAGCTTATTTTCCTACTCTATCCATGATATAAACAGGTTAGGTGTAATAAAAAATCCAATGTAACAACCTAAGCATTTTATTAACATAAAAAAAATTTCCTTGTCTTTGGTTACCAGCCAAAGTAAGGATACCTTATTCAAAAAATGCAAACCTGCGTGATGATTTAGAATGGGTGGGATGGATGGGAGATCATAGGTGTGAATAATGTCATAAAAATTATTCCCCAACTTGTATGTTCTCATGCAGGTTGCTTCTATCCATGACTGGATAGGACTGATATACCAATCAGCATGATGAGGCTGACTGACTACATCATCATACTGATCACTGGGGATTATCAAATGATAACTTGTTGTACAAGCCCCAAGTAGCTCCAAATCATAAGGAACCTCTATATGTGAAAAAGATTGTTGAGACTGATATTCCACTGACTGCATCACATCTGACTTTTCACAACACTGCTTCTCAATGTCTTGATTACTGATACCCCTGTGCGGCTCTGCATGATATGACTCTGAATGATCACATGAAAATTATGAATGCTCCTCTTCCATACTAATGTTTTCCCAGGCATCCAGATCCGTGATCCCCTCTATGGATGTATTGTAAATTGGACTTCCACAAATTTTTGAATAGACACTCCCCTTGTTGGACATATCATGGATGGGATTCTCCATAAGATTTTCACAACTTGGATTATCTATGAAATTCCAATAGTCATCACTCCCGTCGATGTCATAAGTGGGGGACTCTTCATCCATGGAATCATGCTCCTGCCTATCCATGTATTCCTTGTATTCATAACAATCTTCCTCAGAAAAAATGTTACAAGGAAATAAACTTTCCAAACCTTCATCAATATGTGGAGAACAAGGTCTAGTGTCACCACACACCATACTGATCTTATCATAAGTTTCTTTATAGGCTTCTGTTATGATATCATGAAGAGGATCTTCAATATTATCTTCAATCAAGGAAAGTTTTTGGACATATTCAATGGGATCACTTGGGATGTGTTTCTCAGTGGGTTTCTCTAGAGGTATTTCTAGAAAAAGTATCAGCATTGCAACAATCTTGAGAAAATCTCAAATCTTCAATGTTTTTCAGTTATGGTGACATGAGGAGAGTCTTCAACAATGTGTTCAATCATGGGTTCCTTGTGAAACTCTCCAACATGATTGTCATGGATGTTCCCATCTTCAGAGTCTTGTTGTGTAATGAGAGATACCTTATATTCTTTAAAAAGCTACTTAATTTCTTGCTTTCTACTAGGATGCTCTTTGATGGGAGTATCATGGATCTCCTCTTCACTTAAATGTTCAAGAAGTGACTCCAAGTCTTCAATACTTTGTATCATGGCAAAAGGTAGAAGGTACAGATATTTTCAAGGAACTTTTTCAAACCATTCATACTACTCCTACCATCATGCCACTGCTCTAAAAACATCCAAAGGAAGCTTGGAAAAGAAGTTATACATTTATTAGGAAGGCCCTGATAGAACCAACAACAGGCCTCACCCTAAAAAGTACTAGCAAACATTTCCATCATATTGTCTTCATGAAGAATATTGGAGTCAACCATCAACTGAAGGAAAGATTTGACATGCCAGATGACAGAATCACCATAATTTCCATGAAATATTGGAAGCCATATATATGCATCCCCCACACCATCACAACAGTTAGGAAAACCTAGGATGTTTGATAAATAGATAGGCTAAAAAAGTCTGGTTATCTGGGCACCATACTGCTCCCTTAATTCATCCATATCAAAAATTAATAGTATGCATTTGATATAACCATTAAACCTTGTACTGAAAAGGTGGAGCCGTCAAGTGATGAGCTTTAAAGGTTTTAACATGTCGCATGGGCTCATATACACACAACAAAACTTCACAAGTTTATGAGATAACAGGGTTTTATCCCTTCAATGGAGTCGCCATGTGAGATTAAAAATATACATTATGAATTCTCACAAGAATATTTTTTGCTTTTCTTTTTAAAAATAAAAACTGAAAAAGTTAGTGGAGTCGCCAGATGAAAATTAAATATCTACTCTAAGCATTCATCAAACAAAGCAAAAACAAAAAAGAAGAAAACAAAAGTCGTGTTCCGGGAATAAAAATATTTATCCCTGGAAACGGAGCCAAAAAGTGTTGCCACCTTTCACACACCTGGGTCATGTGGCAGAAATCTTCAAGCCACTCGGTGTGTCCTTGGGGGCAAGTCTTGAGTCAAGGTTGTCACCTTGTTCTTGACTCCTCCGTTTAGGCTCAACTCCTAACGAAACCAAGGGGGGTAGACCCTATTAAGTTACTAAGGCTAATTACTTAGTGTGATGGTGTTATATTGATTAAGTTGTTTTAGGAGTTTTGAAAGTAACCAGTGGAAACAAAAGATAACAAGATGCAAGATTTTAAGCAGATAAGCACAGTAATGACACTCAATATATATAGAAATGAAAGAAACAAATCACCAGTGCCTTAAATGGAGTTAATAGAGAAAATAATGTGCTCGCGTGCACTTGAATGAATGTTTTGCAAATGTCTCTTGGTAGATTTTATATTAGTGTGGAATGTGAATGAGTTAAATTAGGCGAAAAGGGGATTCCAGATATACCCAAGGGGTAGTTAGAGTATGTCCAAAAGTGAACTTTCATAGCTACCCGCAAGGTGTTTGTGGGCTGGAATGGAGTCTCAAAGACTTTTGTTCATAACACAACCATTAGGGTGTGACAGAGATCGACACCTCGAGGTCACTTTCCAGTTGTTCCCACTCCTTTGGGTATTTTTCCACCGCTTATAGTTCGTTCAAGGCATTGGATTTTCGCCTGATGGTTTATCAATTTGGGAGGTGAGGAATAATTAATCTAGTCACTTAAGTGATTTTGATGTAGCTTGACTGATTGGATGAAACACAGCCAAGTGCAGAGCATACACACTAGAGTCTTGTCAATTTTCGTAAATTTTAAGATAGGTCTTCTTGTTAAAAAGAAAACCCTCCAGGAACCTCTTTCGATCCAAGTGGATCTCAATAGGGGAATCAAGGAGGGGTTAATTTTATTATAGCTTATGAAACAATTGATTAAAAAGGAATCAAATATACACAATGTCGGGTTTCTAAGTAGTCCTACCACGCATCTCTTTCCCCTTGCGGGTCAATCAGGAAGTCGTGGGGTAAGTATTAAAATTATTTTGAAACCACTAGATATGGAATATGGACATGATTATAAATCAAATTATGCTACCCTGTAGATTAGAACTACACTATATTGAAAAGATATGAACAAAAAGTAAAAAATGACACAGACGTAAATCCCCCCAGGGGGGATGGTAAATACGCTCGAAAGAGCCGATTTGAAAAGACATTTATTTATTTATTAACAACAATTTACAATATCAGAAAATTGAAATTGATGCACTTTGGTCCTTGATATTTGGGATCCAAAGGATTGCAACAAGCTTGTAACAGGCTAAAATCAAATCACAACGATGGGGGAAGCCTCCGGGAAGCTCTGGTTTGTCCAAGAGTCGGAAAATGGGCAGAGTCTCCTTCTCTTTTTGTTAAACCTGCTAAAAAGCAGTGAGAAATTAAAATCAAATGTGCCCAAACACACTTTAAAAGTGTTTTGGGTCACCACGCTAGTTACCGAAAAAAAACTAAGTAAAAAATTGTTAAAAGGGGCTAATCTAGTTTTGCAAAAAGGAACCAAGGAAAGAAAGCTTTCCTTGGGATATTGGCTTGCTGTTTGGGAAGCCAATGAGATATGAAATTTTCTTGAAAAATTTAAATCTTTAAAGAATGAAAAAAGAAACTACCTTATGAGCAAGCTTTAGATCTATGATTTAGCTACTTGCAAAAAAGGAAATTCCCACACCTAGATCTATCTTTATGAAATTACAGATCTAAGTATAAATAATATTATGAAATATATCTAACAATATATATTCAATTCTTAGAACTATATCTGATCATAAGAGGGAGAGACAGGTAATCGGAAGATTGATTTTTAAAAGAAATGAGAAGAAGAGGAGAGAAGGTCGGCTCATTGCTTGAATGGAGCAAGCTGAAAGGAGGCCCATTTGTGGAGTGCTAAGGGACAGAGTCTTGAGATTATTGGATAAGGAATGACATCAATATTGATCCATACCTTCATCCAATTGGGAACTTGCAACTAGATAACACAAGGCTACACAACACCTCATGAGATCTAGATATAGATGTATAAAGCAACAAAAATGAAAGATCATGCAAAAATAATCTTATTTAAGAATATAACTGAAATTCTTGAGCATACATCATATGGATAAACAAGAGAAAGTAATCTAACTTGCTTAGTTTACACCCTTACTTGATTGAGCCGAATCCTTGAAGCTAGAAAATGAAAGCATCACAGAATTTGGAAATAAATTTCAGTTACGACATTAGCAGCATAACACTGGGAATCCACACAAACACATACACTACATGGTATAGCCTCAAAAGCTTCTTTATTCACAAAATATAGCAGTATTACAATGGCAAAAACTCCTCAATACAGCTCTAACTATCTTGGAAGAGGTATCCTGAGCTTTATTTATACAAAAGATAGGAGATTCAGCCCAGGGGGGCACAAATCCCAACAACATAGACCAATGTAGCTGAAGGAGAGTCCATCAATGCCTAATATGTGTCTAACTGAGCTAGATTTGAGTCTCACTAAGTGAAACTGTCAATCAGAGAGCTGATCTGATTGACACCTCAACCTGTTGACTAAAGCATCCACCAAAACTCATCTAGATGAGCCCAAATGTGTGGAGGAGAGAGGGAGGGTGAAATTCCCCATAAAGGATGCTGAAGTTCAACTCTTGATCTATCCAGATCACCTCATTCAGTCAAAGATTTGTCAGATCCAGTAACCCTGGTTCAGATCTGACTAATTTCAATCAAATCGGCTGAGAATCCATTGATCTAGGATTTTGGATTTGCTCCATTATTCATCAATTTATTAATTAAAATAATCAATAATTGATTTTTGGGGGATTTCTGACCTGAGTGATGGAAAATCGCTCAAAACTAGAAAATAGTGGGTCCATGGGTTTACATGGTGCTCTTAGCTTGAAAATAAGCACCTACATGACTGAAACTGATTATTTGGCCCAGTTTTATTACAAAATCAATTTTTCCAATTAAACTATTAGAAAATAGCCTAAGTTTTGGAAAAATTAAAATTTAATAAAAAACACTCAAAAAAATAAAAAATTTAAAAAAATTGAAAAACCTAGGGGGACTTAGACATGTTCATATGACTCAACCATGATGCCTAGCATGTTTATACATTGACACATAGACTCTAATAACCTCAATAGGCCTAAATGCCAAGCCGACCACCCCAACTTTGGAGGTATGGAGTGAAAAACTCAGAAATTATTAGTCGTTTATTCAACAACCCATACTAACCAAGGGAAAAAACACCCTGGGCTGATCGGATTGACAAATAAAGTCTAAGAGACCGAGTCTTTTACAGACATTTTCATGCTAGAACATTTATTACAATTCCCTCAAGGGGGTATGAACATGTGATATAGTACAACAAGCACTTCCCAGAAGTACTTCCGAAGGTCTTCTTAAGTCCAAACAAGTTATCCTTGTCTGGTTCACCAGGATCACTTGATAAAAAACCACTAAGTAGAACTTAGGTGGTAACGAGAGTGACACCCCTCTATTTATAGATTTTTTTAGAGGCTTAGGATTTTAAGCCCCTGGTTGGGGCTTTAGCCCCTTTTTTTGGCTTTTAGTCCCTTTTGCCTAATTCTGAGCTCGTTTGAGGCTTTTAATCTCTTTTGAGGGGTTTTAGCCCCTATGAGAGCTATTTTGGCTCTTTATAGGGGTTTTAAAACCCTTTTTCATATTTTTGAGACTTTCTGAGGGTGTGGGGGTCAAATGAGGGTCATGCATGGATGTCTTTAGGTGGTGTAAGTCATGTAGAGCTCATTGGGGGATTTTTTGGGTTAACAATACTCCTTCCTTTTATCAAACCAAAATCATGGATATGATCTCTTTCCATCACTTATCATCTAGCATATCTGATTCATCAGATTTGTGAGCATCTTCTTGTATTTTGAAAGTGTTTTATGCACCGATGGGGGATTTGACTAGTTTTACTAAGCCTTCTTTTTGACCAATTTGAATAAAATACTTATGCTTTCAAATCTCTGATTAAATTATATATTTTTAAATCCTATTACTTATTGAGGTTGATTGATGTACACTTATTCAATATAGGATTGTGTTATGCTCCAATTCAGTCTGCTTTTGTGTGAATTTTCCATGTTTGATTGGCAATTTTGTGAGTGTAATTGTTCTACTCCATGGGTTCAATTTCCACATGGTATCAGATAATTTGTAGATCGAATTATCTCCTTCCATATTGCAACTGTAGGTTTGACATCATTAACTGGGAGCACATTCTACTGACTGGAGGGCACAGTTTCTGAGATATGGACCAATCTCAAAGGATCATCTTGACTCCATTCAATTTATTCAAATGGAAACTAATATGGAGATATTTTTGAGAGAAAAAGGTATCTACAGGGTTACCATGGCAACTGAGGTAGAGCCCAATCCAGCTGTTGACAAAATTAAATCGCACAACATGAGGGATGAGGCATATGGTCTTTTGTGCTTAAGCATTTCAAGAGACCTCCTCTTTCATATTGATGCATTGAAATCACCTAATGAGGTTTGGGAGAATATTGAAGAGATTTTTTGAAGGAAATATGAGATGGGAGGACATATGTCATGTCCCCCCCACCTCGGAGGAAAGAACGCGACCCAACTCTTCTACCTGAGTTACCCATCTTTGATTCTTCATTTGTATGATGATTCTTGATTCTTTTTTTTTCTTTAAAGATCTACACAAGCAAGAATTTCCCCATCTAACATTTTGATCTAGACCGTGTATAACTCTTTATATTTCCCAACCGCAGATAGATTGAATGGTGGAGAATCATCCCGCAGAAAATCAGCGATGTGGAGAGTTCCACTTGTGGAATAAAAACATATCAAAATTTCACTCTCGCACCCCGTATCCCGCACCCCACATGCGAAACGACTGTTGCGGAGGTGAAAGTTGCGGAAATCAAAATTTACCACAAGTCGTTTCCACATCCCGCAAATTAGGGAAAGGAAACTGCGGAAAGCAGATTTCGACAAACGAAATTTCAGCATATAGCATCCTGCATCCCCCATCCCAAATCCTGCAAATTATGGAAAGGAGAATGCGGAAGGGAAAATGCGGAGATTGAAATTTCCAAAGAATTTTTTCGCATCCCGCATCCTGTATCTTGTAAGTTGCGGAAAGGTTAAATATACTGAATTTTGATCTGCTAATGAAAATTTGTAGGTATAAAACTGATTTCCAACATCCATCCCATCACCAATATGGTTGATCTAACTTCATAACAACTTAGAAAAATTCATTGAAATAAAATTACATACACATATACATCATTCATGAAATATACATCTGCATCAAATACATTCCATTCCAGCACTCATCATATTCATATTCATTTATAAACAAGTTTATTGCAGGGATTGAAACACAAGAAATACTTATCTTTATTAGAAGCTTGTCCTGCAACCAAATATGTCACTGCAATGTTCCACCCAACCATAGGCCAGTGTGCTCATCAATCTCTCAGCAACACTACCACCCCCGAGTTGTGCATGATTTACCCAAGGAATAAGGAACACTAGCAGACTTTCCCATAGCCAAGGATACAATAAAACTTAGAAAATCCAACACAGTTGGGTTTATCAGGCTTGAACAGCTAGTGATTTACACATAACAAAAGTTTATACAAGTCACAACCAAGCAAACATATGGGTTTATCAGGATACTAGCCAAGCCATCCTTCCAGTTGGGTTTATTAGGCTGACACAGACAGTGGTTTACACTTAGCCAAAATTCACATGAGACACAACCAAGCCAACAAATGGGTTTGTCAGGCTACCATCCAAGCCATCCTTCCAGTTGGGTTTATCAAGCTTCCAAGGAGGTGGAAAGACTGACTGCTAAACTTGTGAGCTCAATCCCAGAGCTATGGACACCTATACTAGATCTACCCTAACTTCTAAAAATTTATGCACCCAACACAAGTAAGCGTCCCCTGCTCTGCTACATAGTCCCTCAGGGCATGCCTTCCCTTCTAGTGCTATTCAGGGTATGCAAAGAATAAAACAACCCTCTATAATGGTCTATGAGGTTGCTTCACACACTAGGTTTAGAATGCAAGTCCAGACTCCATTTCCATTCCCCAAATCAGTTCAGATGTCAAATGAGGATGCACACACAATGACCTCAATCCTAGGATTAACAAAACATAACAAAAGGCAAGGAACACACACACACACACAACAATTATGAATTTCTAAGAATTTCTTGACCCAGATCGACTACTGCAATTGCCGAAACAAAATCATTTGTTGGTCATTCAATTCAAAAACACAAAGCAGATTCTAAGCATTCACATTCAGGAAACGACTAACAGATAGGAAAATCCTAAAAAGGAAAACAATTCATAGAACAAGAAAATTCATGAAGGATCCAGACTCAAAGCGGTTTTTCTTACTGCAGGAATGCTAGAATGGCTTGCCAAAACGTTCCACATAGTACAAATTGTGAGGGGAAGGTGAAACACAACCTCATGAGGGAAAGGCAGGCGTTTTTGGTGTTTTCTTTCCTAAGAAAATTAAAAAAAAACGTTTTTTTCCAGAAATGGGTGCTCTGTCCATTTCAAATTTATTCCTCCTCTTCCCATTCCCCCCCTCTAATCCTTAGGAAAAATCATGCCCCCATCTCATTTTATTGCATTGACATAGCTAGTTGTAGGATTTTAATTAAAATTTGCAAATTTAACACGATGTCCAAGCTTATAACATTCAGCTAGCATAAAAGCACCATCGACCTAACTCTTAATTGCCGAAACATAAACACTAAATCGATGGTTGGGATTTTTCCTTGAGCTCCACACCATGATTATGTACATCATATTATTTAAATGCAAATGGGGTCAAAACCTAGGTGTTACATTCCCCTCCCCCTTCCGCAACACTGTCCTCAGTGCTTTACAACATTAAAAAAAAATGCTTTGCTTGTACTGCTCTCAGCAATCCACGTAATTGAACAAAAAAATATGTTCAAGTCGCATGGAATCCTCCAACTCCCATGTAGCTTCTTCAGGACCGTAGTGGTCCCACTGCACCTTTACCTGTACTATTGCTTGGTTTCGGAGCATTGTGACATTCCTGGAAAGGATGCATATGGGCTCGATTTGGAACTCCCCTTCTGGTTCCACCTGCATCACATCCCAATTTATTACATGGTTAGGATCATGTACATATTTCTTCAGCAAAGAAACATGAAAAACATTATGATCCCTAGTTCTAGTAGGCAATGCAAGTCTATATGCAACTGGTGCTATTCTTTCAAGCACTTCGAATGACCCACAGTATGTAGGAGACATCTTGGCACAACTTCCAGGATTCAAGGAAATTTTCTTTGCCTTAACCTTGAGGTAAAAATGATCCCCAATATTGAACTCTCTATTCACCCTATGCTTATCTGCATAGCTTTTCTTTCTATCTTGGGCTACCTTAAGATTCTGTCTAATTTTTACAACTTCCTGCTCCATTTCCTTGAGCAATTCTAGACTGGTTCACTGGGTTATTCCAAGTTACTGGTGTTTTGCACCTCCTGCCATACAAAGCTTCATATGGACTCATCCCCAAGGATGCTTGCTTTCCATTGTTATAAGCAAATTCTACCAAGTGTAAATAGTCTTCCCACTTGGATGGTTTGTCCATCACATACATACGAAGCATGTCTTCAAGTACTTGGTTAAATCTCTTGGTCTGACCATCAGTTTGAGGATGGTAGGAAGTGTTGGAATTCAACTTTGTTCCCAAGTCTGCAAACAATCCTTTCCAAAATTTAGAACTGAACATAAAATCTCTGTCAGAGACTATTGCCTTAGGAAGTCCATGCAATTTAAAAATTTCTTTCGTGAAAATCTTGGTAATATCATCAGTCTTATGCGTGTATTTTACTGGTATAAAATGAGCTTCCTTTGTCAACTTGTCCACCACAACCATGATGGAATCATGTTGTCTCCAACTCATTGGCAATCCTGTAATAAAATCCATAGAAATCACTTCCCATTTCCATTCTGGAACCGGCAAAGGATGCAACAAACCTGATGGGTGTTGATGTTCAACCTTCACTTGCTGACACTTCATGCACCTTGAAATATATTCAGCCATGTAATTCTTCATGCCTAGCCAAAAGTACTGCTTCCTTGTGGTAGAAATTGTCTTCTGATATCCTGGGTGACCCAAATATGGAGTTTGATGGATTTCATCCATAACAACCCTCCTCAAATATACCACATTTGGAATATACATTATGCTCTTATAAGTAAGAATTCCATCCTCTTCTAACTTATAACCTTCATACTTATTTTCAAGGCTTTGCTTCTGTAATTTGTCCTTTACCTGCGCATACATTTCATCTCAACATTATGATTAATAATCTGCTATCTCAAATCTTATTGGAAATTACTAATAGATGCCACATGCATCTCTTGCACCTTTCTACTGAGTGCATCAACTACCCTATTCTCTTTTCCTTTTATGTGCTTGATTTCAAAATCAAACTCACATAAAAATTCCAACCATCTAGCTTTCCTAGCATTTAGAGTAGGTTGTTCAAACAAATATTTTAGACCACAGTCTTTTGTCCTTAACTCAAATTTTCTTCCCATCAAGTAATGGCTCCACATATTGAGAGCATGTACTATGGCTGCAAGTTCCAGATCATGAGTGGCATAATTCCTCTCATGCTCCTTCAACTTTTTGGATTCATAGCATATCACGTGGTTGTCTTGCATAAGAACTCTTCCAAGTCCTTGACCGCATGCATCCATACATACCACAAAATCTTCCTCTGGGTCTGCAACTTTTAAGATGGGTGCACTGGTGAGAAGATACTTTAACCGCTGGAAAATTTCTTCACACTTAGAGGTCCATTTGAAGTTTATACCCTTCCTTTGCAAGGAAGTGATAGAATGTGCAACCTTGGAGAATGCTTCAATTAATCTTCTGTATTATACTGCAAGCCCCATAAAAGATCTTACCTCTGTCGCATTATTTGGAGTCGGCCAATTCTTGATAGCTTCAATCTAGTCAGGGTACATGGATATACCCTCTTCTGAAATAATGTGACCCAAGTACTGAATTCTATCTTTATAGAAGTCACACTTGCTCAACTATGCATAGAGCTGATGTTCTCTGAGTAATTGCAATGTTAGTCTCAAATTTTCTCCATTCTCTTTTTTATTTTTAGAATAAACAAGAATGTCATCAAGGAAAACAAGAACAAACTTGTCTAAATACCTGCTGAAGACACTATTCATAAGGAACATAAATGTTGCTGTTGCATTCATGAGACCAAATGGTACCACTACAAACTCATAATGTCCATACCTTGTTCTGAGGGCTGTCTTATGGATTTCTTCATCCTTGATTCTTACCTGATGGTAACCAGAGCTCAAGTCAATCTTGGAAAATACCTTTTCTCCTTTCATTTGATCAAAGAGGTCATGAATTCTCGTCAAGGGATATTTGTTCTTCACCGTGACTTTGTTAGTTTTCTGTAATCAATACACAATCTAAGTGTACCTTCTTTATTCTTCACAAATAGAATTGGTGCTCCCCAAGGAGACACACTCAGGCTAATATACTTTTTCTCCAACAATTCTTGCAGTTGCATATTCAACTCTAACATTTCTGGTGTACTTATTATGTAAGGTGCTTTGGACACTAGTGCTACTCTTAGCACAATCTCAATCATGAAATCAATGTCCCTCTTTGGAGGAAGCCCTGGAATCTCATCAGGAAAAACATCTCTGAATTCTTGCAACACGTGATAGTCTTCCAAATTAAGAGTTTCATTCTCTGCTTCCTCCTCAATATGGGATGCATACAACTGAAAACCTTTTCTACAAAACTTCTTCAATTGCATCGCTGAAATCTGCCTTACAAAAATCACCTTTGGTATGCATTTTAGCGACTACAAGGTTCCCTTCTCCATCCATGCATTCAAAAGTTTTGTTATAACAGTCAAGCTTCACCTTGTGAGCTTATAACCAATCCATTCCAATGAGAACATCATAGGAATCGAGTGGTAGAATATTCATATCTACGCAAGTGCTCAGTCCATTTATCACCTATGGACATTTCTCCAACACTTCATTAACTTTTCTCTTAGTTATAGTGGCTAGCTAAACTAACCATGACTTTCTATGATTTTCTTTCCTAAGAGCACAAACCTCCACTACTCTAGGAGAAACATAACTATGAGTAGAACTAGGGTCAATCAAAATAGAAAAAGATTCCTCAATAATATTACCTGCAACTTCAACCACAATTTACTGGTGATCTTCCTGGTGGTCCTCTAATGGTGCATAAATCCTAGGAACGACTCTTGCTACTTACCCCACTATTTCTGCTTCTTGGATGTTATATGCTGGCCTTGTGTTCTCATTCTCAAGTGGACAGAACCCGCGAAGATGGGGTCCTCCGCATTTCAAACACTAGAGAGGCTCTCAGTTCTATTGCGGTTCTCTTGGCTTTTCTCCCACTACTCTGGTTGGCTACTTTTCATCTTGGAATGGCTGCTTCTACTGGTTATGGAAGTTAGGAGGTTTGAAACCTCTCTTCCTTTGAGCAGACTTCTCATTCATCTTGTTCTTCCACACCTTCTGGTAGTCATGTTTTCTCTTTTTTTTCTTGTAGTAGTACTTAGCTTTTCTTATCACCTCTTACAAAGTTCTGGGTTCATAGAACTCAATTCAGTATTTGTAGGAGTGAGGCAGTCTACTCAGAAAGTGCTGGATTTTCAACTTCTCATCTTCAATATACGTAACATACCTTAGCAGTTCCAAGAACTTGTTTGCATATTCCTCCACAGTCTGTTGTCCCAATATCAACTCATGGAATTCTTTGATTTTATCATCATAGTATCGGCCAGAGAGGAAAATTTCTGGAACTATTTCCAGATAATCTTCCTTTCATTTATCTTCTTTACTTGCCTAAAGGGTTCCCACCAAATAGACGCTCTTCCTGTGAGATTGAAAATGGCTACTCGGGATTTCATATTTCCAGAATAATCTTGGACTTGGAAATATTTTCTTATTACCAGAAGCCAAGCTTCATCCTCTTGACCAGTCTTTACCTCATCATTGAAGGTAGTCATATTTTCCTTCCTGAATTCATCTTGTGAGTGGTTTTGGTAATGCCTTTTCCTCCTACTCCTGTGAGATGAAGAGCCCAAATATTTAGTGGATCTTTCAGAGTCAGATGACCCACTAGGAGATCTATTCCTTTTATTCCCAGGAGAGGAAAAACTTGAACCATCAGTAGGTTTTTCAGAGTCAGATGACCCACTAGGAGATCACTTTCTTCCTCTATCAGTTTTCTTACTTCCTTCTAGCTTTACTATCTGGTCCCCAGAGTTTATCTTTCTTTGAATGTCTATCAAACTGTGCAATATGGCTGTGTTCAGCTAATTCTGCTCCTCCTAAGACTTACTCATTATTTCATTGTCTACTTTGTAGATTTGTATATCCACCATGAGGCTTCTCATGGTGGCTACAAAGTCTGGGGGAGTATCTTGAAACCTTATCCCATTAGAATCTGTCTCAGCATTTCCAAATCTAACATTTTTCCCCATATCATATTCCTCATGCACATTGGGGTCCCGTGCATAATCATTCATATCGCTTGTCCTCATGGCTGAACCAATTATTTAGAATCACACTGCCCTTTCTGAAGGTGACTATAATTTCACAAAAATGTGTTTGATAAAAAAATGTTAGATATAATCAAAACCAAAATCACTTACCCACTTCCCATGGCAGTTTTTTCTCTATTATGTGGTCAACAATACGTTGGAACTATTAACCAAAAAATTTGTAACTATCTAACTCATCCCTTCGAGGCCCAATACTGTAACCACTTTTATTTTTAAAAATTGATTCCAGCCCATCCAGGCCCAATGCTGCAACCCGTAGCTCTAATACCACAATGTCATGTCCCCTCCCACCCCGGAGGAGAGAAAACGACCCAACTCTTCTATTTGAGTTACCTATCTCTGATTCTTCATTCATATGATGATTCACTATTCTTTTTTTTCTTTAAAGATATACACAAGCAAGAATTTCCCCTACTAACATTCTGATCCATTCCTTGTATAACTCTTTATATTTCTCGATCGCAGAGAGATCGAATGGTGGAGAATCATCCTGCAGAAAATCAACGGTGCAGAGAGTTTCACTTGTGGAATCGAAAACACATCAAAATTTCACTCTTGCACCCCACATTCTGCATCCCGCATGCGGAACAGCCATTGTGGAGGACAAATTTGTAGAAATCAAAATTTACCATAAGTCATTTCTGCATCCTGCATCCTGCATCCCACAAATTGCAGAAAGCAGATTCCGGCAAACGACATTTCCGCATCCCACATCTCGCATTCTGCAAATTTTGAAAAGGAAAATGCAGAGATCAAAATTTCCAAATAAATTTTCCGCATCCCACATCGTGCATCCTGCAAGTTGTAGAAAGGAAGCTGCAGAAAGGTCAAATCTGCAGAATTTCGATCTTCTAATGAAAATTTCCAAGTATAAAATTGATTTCGAACATCCAGGCCATCATCAATTCGGTCGATCTAACTTCATAACAACCTAGAAAAATTCATTGAAATAAAATTACATACACATATACATCATTCATGAAATATAAATATGCATCAAATACATTCCATTCAATCACTCATCATATTCATATTCATTTATAAACAAGTGCAGTTGCAGGGACTGAAACACAAGAAATACTTATATTTATCAGAAGCTTGTTCCGCAACTAGCTATGTTGCTGTAACATTCCACCCAACCATAGGCCAGTGTGCTCATATATCTCTCAGCAACACTACCACCCCCGAGCTGGTCATGATTTCCCCAAGGAATAAGGAACACTAGCAGACTTCCCCATAACCAAGGATACAATAAAACTCATCCAAGCCAACATAGTTGGGTTTATCAGGCTTACACAGGCAGTGATTTACACATAGCCCAAGTTTATACAAGTTATAGCCAAGCCAACAAATGGGTTTATCATGCTACTAGCTAAGCCATCCTTCTAGTTGGGTTTATCAAGCTTACATAGACAGTGGTTTACAGTTAGCCAAAATTCACATGAGACACAACAAAGCCAACAGATTGGTTTTTCAGGCTACCATCCAATCCATCCTTGTAGTTGGGTTTATCAGGCTTACAAGGAGGTGGAAAGACTGACTACTAAGCTAGTGATCTCAATCCCAGAGATATGGACACCTACACAAGATCTAGCCTGACTTCTAAACATTTACAATGCAACACAAGGAAGCACCCCCTTCTCTTCTACATAGTACTTCAGGCCATGCTTTCCCTTTCAGTGCTATTCAAGGCATGCAAAGAAGAAAACCAGCCCTCTAGATTGGTCTATCAGGTTCCTTCACACACTAGTCTTATCAAGCAAGTCCAGACTCCATTTCCACTCCCCAAATTAGTTCAGATGTCAAATGAATATGTACACACAGCGAACTCAGTCCTGGGATTAACAAAATGTAACATAAGCCAAGGAATACACACACACACACACAACAATTATGAATTCCTGAGCATTTCCTAAGCCAGACCAAGTACTGCAATTACCAAAACAAAATCGTTTGCTAGTCATTCAATTCAAAAACACAAAGAGGATTCTAAGAATTCACATTCAAGAAACAACTAACAGACAAGAAAACCGTAAAAAGGAAAACATTTCACAAAACGGGAAAATCCGTGAAGGATCTAGACTCGGAGCAGTTTTGCTTCCTGCAGGAATGCCATAATGTCTTGCAAAAATGTTCCACACAGTACAAATCATGAGGGGAAGCTAAAACATGACCGCATGAGGGAAAGACAGGTGTTTTTGGTGTTTTCTTTCCTAAGAAAAATTTAAAAAATGTTTTTTCAGAAATGGGTGCTCTGCCCATTTCGAATTTCTTCCTCCTGTTCCCATTCCCCCCCTATCCTTAGGAAAAATCATGGCCCCATCTCATTTTGTTTCATTGACATAGCTGGCTATAGGATTTTAATTAAAAATTGCAAATTTAACATTATGTCCAAACTTATAATGTTCAGCTAGCATAAAAACACCATCGGCCAATATCTTAATCGCTGAAACATAAACAATAAATCGATGGTGGGGATTTTTCCTTGAGCTTCACACCATGATTATTTACATCATATTATTTAAATGGAAACGGGGTCAAAACCGAGGTGTTACAACATCAACTCGATAATGAATTGATCTCCTTAAATCTGAGTAGCTTCGAATCATTGCAACTCTACTTTTCCAAGTTTAAGGCCCTCGTTTCACAGCTAAAACAATGTGGAATCAAAAAGAAGGGTGAGCAACTAGTCTTGACCATACTCTTGAAGCTTGGTCCTGACTACTCAGTGTTTGTTTCAACCTTCAATCCCACCAAGTTGAGAAGACGAGCCTAGAAAATGCCTAAGATTGTTGATTTCATGGAATCCCTCACCCATGAGAAAGATAAATGGGTAATGATGGGCACCATAAAACCTTCCAAAGACCAAGCTTTGGTTGCTGGAGATTCAAGGGTGGATTCAAAGGGAAAGAAAAATACAAAAATCCACATGAGAAAAATAGAGACAAGTCAAAGTCTCAAGAGGATCCCTCAGGCTCCAAGAAGAAATTCTAGAAGAAGAAGAACAAAGGAGAAATGAGCAACTGCGCATACTGCAGTAAGGGCTATAATATTGAGGGATCTTGTATGAAGAAGAAAATTGACATGTTTACCCAAATCCTAGAAAATAAAAACATCTCCCTTCTTGATTGCGCAAGAAGGAAGGAAGGATGATCGAATTCAGAAGACAAGGAGAGAGTACATGCCTTGGTTACTAGCACCTCAAGCTCACCTAGGTTCATCATTAATTCTGGAGCCTCTAGACATATGGTTTCAACAAGGGAGACTTTCTCCTCTCTTGACATTTTGAAAGGTCCAGTTTTTTTTTGGGAGATGACTCTCTTACTGACAGTATGGGGAAGGGTAGGATTGATCTTGACCATGGTTATTTCGATGATGTATTGTATGTTCTAGGTCTTTCCTCTAATCTCTTGTAAGTATATCATATGAATCACACTAGGTCTCCAAATAAAGTCATATTATCCCCCAATGAATTTGAAATATTAGAGATTTCGAATGGTAAATTCATAGTAAAAGGTGTTGTTGATCACACTTCAAAGGTATACAATTTTTTCATTTTCTACCCTACTCAAACCCCTCTTCTCTTCTCTCTCATGCTAACGAAGCAGGAAAGATTTGTCCATATTAACTATGATTATATTTCTTATTTGAGTGACAAAGATATGGTCATAGGGTTACCAAAGATCAACTTTTCTAAGGGAGTCTGCCAAGGTTGCATCCTAGGAAAACACATAGAGCACAAATATGAAAGAGCTAGTCATGAGAGAACTATTAGATTTTTATCATTTAATGAATATGATCTAGGATCTTATTTGAGAAAATAACATGCACAACAATAATCACAAGAGGCAAGAGAAAAAAAGAGTTTTCCTCAGGGAAACCATAAAGGAGAAATCCCCACAAATTCATCAAAGATAGAATGAGCACCAATAGCAAAAGTAAAACCCAAAAACACAAAGATGATCTCTGATAGTTGTTCTCTCTCTCACTTGTGCGAGCTCATCCTCTCTTACTTATGTGCTATAGTTGAGTGACTGTGTGTTTCAAATAGAGAGTCACACTCTCTATTTATACTTATTTTACACTTCACTTTTACTCTTACAGGTCCAAACTCACTAGGAGAGTCTAATAACCCTAATACCTCTCAACTTTGGGGACTATTGCCTCGACTTACAATGAAGGGTTAACCTCAACTCAATTATGGGGAATATTTCATCGACTTACAATGGAGGGTTAAACTCAATGAATTTACATGACTTTATTATATTAATGACTCTCCCGATCGGAGGAACAAACATCTATGTCGGGGTATAATGAAATACAATAAGAAATATACAAGTGAATACATTCTGAAGTTACAAATACACCAACACTCCCTCTTAAGTAGGAAGGTATTCTCTTGACAGAGTTCATCGGCACAACTCTTCATTACTGGATCATCATCAAAGATGGATCATCATCATAGCTCCCTCTATCTAGAGAAAATGGTGCTAGCTCTCAATTCTACTCATCATAGGAAGTTCTTTAGAGCCAAATCATTTTCATGCTGAATGTAGGTCTCAGCACTTATATTCGACCATGGGAGGCCCATCGTGCCACTATGTCAGAAAGGCCCAATGCTTACATTTGACCATGGGAGGCCTAGCTTGCCACAATGTCAGAAAGGCCTAGCACTTACATCTGACCATGGGAGGCCTATCCTTCCACCATGTTAGAAAGGATCAACACTTACATGCGACCATGGGAGGCCCATCCTACCACCATGTCAGAAAGGCTCTACACTTACATCTGAACATGGGAGGCCTATTCTTCCACCATGTCATAAAGGCACAATACTTACATCTGACCATGGGAGGCCCATCCTTCCACCATGTTAGAAGGGCTCAACACTCACATCCGACCATGGGAGGCCTAGCCTGCCATCATGTCGAAATGGCTCATATAATCATCACTTCCCCTTGGAGGGAAACTCGATATGGAGAACATCAAGCTTCTCCCTTAAGTACTCAAACTTCACTTTCATCATTTCTAGCATAGAATTACATTAGGTCTGATTACGTCCAAGTATAAACTTTGAGCTTCGCCAGGAATGATTACATCCAAGGACAACCTACAGGACTGTTTATGTCTAAGAAACCTATGAGATTCACCAGGATTTTATGCTCAGTCAACCTGTCTCACCGGCTATGCTAGAACTCCCTCTTTTGAGATATATCGATCTGGATCACATACGGGAACTTCACTGCTCCTCTCTGCATAAAAAAATGCAAGTCATATAAATCAAATCAAATAGTAGTTTTCAAAAGAAACATACTACCTCACAAATAGCTGAGCAAGTGGCAACATATTTTGCCTCGGTTGTACTCAGCACCTGTTGGTGCAAATTATTAAACAAATTATACTAGATATCCAATGATTTAATTGTCAACCCAAAGAGAGTGTAGACTTGTGAGGTACATACAAAATATATGCAGGGGCAGAGTGTTACTAAACTTAATCTATAACTGAAATTGAATCTAAGTCACGAAAACAGGAAATGACATAAGAATAAATCTAATTGCAGAAAATAGGAAATTGAATAAATTAACTTGATAAAGAAGAACTGAAATTGCATGAAATAAACTAGTATAAAGCAATTAACAATAACTGGTGAGCTCACATAAAATCAATATTGAAAATGCATAAGAAAGAAATAATTGAAAATCTATATTAACAGAAGAGAATCAAACGATGTGCATCAAAGCATCATCTCCATTACATAACCATCAAAATATATTCTATGACTAACTTTGAACTATTGTCTACCTCCAAACCACTAGAGAGGTGTTGGGCCCACTATATGTCAGTTATTTAAAAATTAATGTGCAAAGTGCTAAACATAAATTATCAACCCGAGGAAGTCTTTTATTTCAAAGCTATCGTGCAAGATCTATGCAAGAACAATTTCTACCTGACACTGTTATCTATTGGTATGCAATCGAAACTATTTGTAAACTAGATCACACCTTCTTGAAAAGAAAACAAAGCCTAATCCTATTCATAAACCCAAACTGTAAATCGAATCACACCTCAACAGAATCAATTCTTATAAAACAATATTTAATTGCATACATCTAAAAGAAGTGCTATGTTGGCCAACAATCTATCAAATGAATTAACAACACAACGACTATGACAAATCTAATAAATGAAAGAATACAACTATGATAAGCTTAATGAATGAAAGCATGAATTAAATAATAATAAAATCTAAACAATAACAAACCTACAATCAACACTACCAGCATCTGCTGAGAGAAGAGGGCCCTTCCTCCACTGAGCAGAGCTGGATCTCCACAATGAAAGTCTACAACTCCATAATTAAGAAATTGTCAGCATGTATTATTAGAATGGAATGATTACAATAGATCTGGATCAAATTCTACATCATAACATTGATTTCTCTTTCTCCTCTCCCTTCTCAATGAGATTGATTACATATTTATACATAAAATTATCTCATGGAAATGAGGAACTGAATCCCCAACTTGCGATCTGTAACAGTTGAAACACGGTCGTAATTGCTAACAACTTTAGAACAGGCCACAACAGTAAATCTAGAAAATACCATCTCGAAGAACCACCTGTATAGCACAAAACGTGGCTTTGTTTGGAAAATTCTTCGTGATTCAGGTAAATGAGGCTGTTACGCACAAAACACATCTCTCAAATTTTCGCGATTTTTTTCCATCTGTTCGCAAATCGAGACACGAATCAAGGTGTTCTTATGTGGCACGCATTTTTTGGTTAAGGTTGTAACAACTAGCTATGAGTGTCCTATACGGGACAAACCACTCCACAAACCATCAATAGTAAAATTATGCATAATAGTCTTCAATTCATCAAAGATAAAGGAAAATAATCATTATTAACCACTTAAAACATCAATGGAAGTAGTATGCTATTTTACGCACAGTTACAACAAATGTATGGAAAATGGAATGGTAAATGGATGATAATGGGAAGAAAATGGATGAAATATATGTCAATAAGTGATGGAAAAATGGACAATTCCAGGGCCCAACATCACCCCCAAACTAAACTTGTTGCATGTCCTCATGCAACCCAATACCTGTGTAGCATCCATTCACTTTTTGCTTTTTATTTTACTACACAAGGGGAGTTACAGCTACGACAAGTAGAAGGATAGGCAAAGTTTTAGCAGAGTTGCAGATGTACATAGGATGAATATGGTAGAGTTGCAGCTGCGAAAAGAATAAAAATGGGCAAAATTTTAATGGAGTTGTAGCTGAGCGGAGCGAAAAAATGACCGATATTTACGGAGTTGCAACTGTCTAAAATGGGAAAATAGGCAAAATTTTTATGGTGTTGCAGCTGCATGAAACGAGAAAGAGGAAATATGTACGACGTTGCAGCTACGCGAAATGGGAAAGAGGAAAGATTTACAGTGTTGCAACTACGCGAAACAGGAAAAATGAAATATTTACGGTGTTGCAGCTGCGTGAAACGGGAAAGAAGAAAGATTTATGGTGTTGCAACTACGTGAAATGGGAAAAAGGAAATATTTAGGGTGTTGCAGGTACGTGAAATGGGAAAAAGGCAATATTTTTATGGTGTTGCAGCCTTTTGAGAAGAAAACTTCCAAAGTGATTTTCTCCCAAATGACGAACTGGATTCAGCTGAAATTTTTCGGGTAGGTTTATACTAGTCCAATGCACCTACAAACCAAAAATTAGAGATACTCACATCACATATTTTGAGAAAAATGTAAATTGGCTGTAGATGATTATGGTCATGTTCTTGAAAAAAATACATTGGATTGGGATGAAACTTACTAGGCTTGTTCATATTGGTATTATGCACTTCCTGCCCAAATATCATGAGAATCCAACTTACCAATTGCAAGATATGCTCATTTAAATTTCTGCACTTTTGTAGATGAACATGAATAAACATGTCTTGCAGCTGAACTTTCTGAACCAATATTTCACAAAATACAAACTGGGTTCGTCTGAAATTTTGCAAGCAAGTAACTACCATTATATTTCATCTCCACACAAAAAATTATACAAACCCACATCACTAATTTTGAGAAAAAATTGAATTGGATATAGGTGATGATGGTCGTTTTCTCAAAAACCGTGCATTGGATTGAGCTGAAACATACCAAAGTTGTTCTTCCTGGTGTAATGCTTCTTCCTTCAAAATTTCATAAAAAACTAGTTTACCATTTTCAAGATATCCTTCAATCAAATTCTGCACTTTTGTATTAAAAATGTGGACAAATGAAAAACAAAATGTGAACTTGATGGAAAAAGTTGTTTTGAGCATCCACAATAATTATCAAACAATGATTGGATATGAACTTGAAAAGGAATGAAAACAACCACTGTCTCCCCCAAACTGAAGATAGAGCATGTCCACATGCATCTTTTCTTGACAATAGACCAATATTGAGAGTAAACATTACCTTAATGTTGCTGAGATAAACTTCACATCAGACCTTGAAAAGGCTTCTACATGATTTCCATTGTGCTCTGTTTGAAGAAACAATGGTGAATAACACTCGACTATCTATAGTTCCATGCTTTGAAAATATTTTCTCCAACAAATTTACATTCAATGATCTCCTTTAAATTTGCTCACAACAAGTCGTACTACAGACCACTATTACCCTTGGAATGATGTATTAAACCGATCTGGGCCTGAAGAAAATAAAATGTCGAGGCTGATAGTTAAGTACAACAAATTCCATTGATCACATCGTTGAATGATCCATTTCAAAATCGAATGCCTTTATTCATATTTTCACGGGATTCTTGTAATTTTGATGCCAATAACCACGGTCCAACTCTCACATCAAATTTTGAATATGTAAATGAAAACCTGATAGAGTTGAAGCTGCAAAAACTAGAATGCTCATGATGGATAAAACCAATGTCTGCATTAGTGGATTATAAAAATGAGCAAAGGAACTCATACCTTTCTTTTATGTAAACATATTCATAAGATAGAAATGATGACTGAAAATGTAATGTAGGATTCATTTCTTCATACCCTGAGTGTACCAGCCTTTCATTTCAGCCCCAAACTAAATAATTTCCATGTCCTCATGGAAGAGATGAGATTTTAGCTAAGTTAAAAATAGCCATATCCCCCAAACTGAATACAAAGCATGCCCTCATGCGTCATTTCCTCAAATTGCATCCATAGAAGATTTGTGGTTCCCACATGCATAAACATTTCCAAATCTGGAAAGAACAACCTTCAGGCAAGTGCTTTATTTCTTCTCAATGTTGGTTTTTATGTGGCAGTAGCAAGGATTCTTTTCTTACTGTTGGTTCTTGTGTGGTAGCAAAAATACTTATTTTCTTAGTGTTGGTTCTTGTGTGGCAGCATCAAGACTTCCTATTGTTGGTTCTTGTGTGACAACAATAAGGTATCCTTTTATTATTTTCATGCTTGGTCAGTTGGGTTGGTGAGATGTTAGGTAGGACTTTGAAGTGGATGTGCATGAATGATGAAGTGTTAGAACTGAGTGGGAAATGATGGGAATGGATGGACATAAAATGATATATAGAAAATGGAAATGGCTAATGCTTAGTGGTTCTTCATGACATTTCCCTGAATCTTTAATAAATAAAAAATTCATGCTATTTTACCTCATGTGTTACCTCCATGGAAGACTTGGTTGAAATGAATGGACTGGTATATCTTGGAGCTATGTAGGCTGATCGGATGCTAAGACAGATGTATATGAGAGCTGAAACTGGGTGAGGCTGAATTTGATCCATGATGTTGTGCTGGTTGCACGTAAGACTGCTAAATGCTGGAAGAAAATGGAAAGGAATTGCAAAACTACTGAAACAAATGATGCTGCAAGTCATTGTTGAAACCATTAGATCACATAATCTTCAGCTGCTACAAACCGAGGTACAATTCTTACCATGCGAATGAATGTGCTGAAGTCGAGCATGGAAAGAAATCATTGGATTATTGACCATTAATGTATGTCATTAACAAATGTGAAGCAACTCACCTTTGATGATAGTGAGCTCTAAAGTACCTTAGTGCATCTTGACAGGTTTGAATGGATGTGCTGGAGTCGAGTCACCTGCAAGATTTGTCAATCAAGAGGCATTGATGAATCCCCATGATTAACAACAAGGAAATATTCCATTGATTCATGCAGATACCAGGGCACTATAAAACTCTAATCTCGATTCCAGATAATGTGTCAGAGTTGATAGGACAAGAGCATTGGAAGGTGGACCTTAATGAATTCCACATCATCCAATACGAGTACAAAATAAATGATTGTGAAGAATCATAGTGAAAAATAGAACCAACATGAAACTCAGAAGTGGAAAGTATATGTGATTTGGTGATGTAGTAGTGATGGAAAATAAAATGGTTATGGTGACTACATAAGCAGTGGAAAATGGGACTTCGACATGAATGGATTTTTAGGGTTTTTAAATGAGGAGGGTGACTGAATCTACCATAGTGCAATTGGATTCTTGAGAGGTTTCTTTTTGGAAACAATTGGTAAATGAGTCTTGGCATGCAATAATGGGACTTGAATTATGGAACATTGGTATGGTTTTCACATCAATATCTCCATTTTTTATGTTCTCAATCCATTTGCAAATTGAGAAAAAGTCTTCTTGAGTTACTCATGCATGTATTGACCTTTTTCTTCCAAGGACCTACAAAAACCTAGCACTTGCCTGCAACAAAAAATGAGATGATGGAAGAAGAGAGATGATTGGTCTCTCTTCACCCAACACTTATGAAAAAAACAACAAGCAATTACTTATAAAACAAATTCAAAGAAAAATAAACAAAGCAAAATCCATTTTATACCTGCGTGAGAGCAATGTCCATCTAGACTCACCAACAATATTTTGATCATAGCTTCTTCGTTCCTTGTCCAATTTGAGTGATTCAAAATAAAAATGAAAGTAAATTCATAGGTATATTTCCCTTAGAAATATGTTTTTCAAATTCTATGTAACGATGTTCCAAATCACTCAGTAACAACCTACATGACAAGGTGTTTTTTCGAATTCTGGACTAGACCAACAATCACAGTTTTAGGCTTAACTTCTTTGTTTGACAACGGATTGATGCGATTCAAATTGGAGATGAAATTATATTCATGTAGGTATATCCATTAGAAAAATATTTTGAATCCAACAATAATTTATGGGTCAAATAAGCCAATGAACAGTCTAGGAAGCAGAGTTTTAGGAATGTTGATTTGTGATAGGTAGTCAGTATTTTGGTCATAAAATTTGCATACGATATCGGAATGGAGTGATTAAAATTTTGTTGTAAACTAGATTCATAGGGGAATATACCAATGAAACAAGTTTGCAAGGTATGTCTAATAAGGCATCCAAACATTGAATGTCCCGGATCTATTCCTAAGCTGCCTGCTTGACACCTCGTTAATATTTTGGCCATACATTTTTCGTTTGATACACAGTATTAAAAATTCAATTTTTTTTGGAAACTAGATTCAAAGGGATACTTGGGATTTAAACATATTTTAAAAATAAGTCCATTTTCTCTCTCAAAAACGGACTATCCCTACTGTGCTTCAGTAAAATGTTCAAGCCAAAATGTCACCAAAAATTTAATAAATGAAATTTGACCCCCAAAAAGTGACCGAAATAGGTGTGAATGTCTTTAATGATGTAAATTTAAATATAACACAAACCCATAACAAAAATTTCAAGCATTGAACACCAAGATTGACAAGTACACAGTCTGTTGCAGCCGTAACTGCAACTCTTAAAAAATGACATAATGTTGAAATAAATCATGTGTATTTTTATGGATGTGTTATATATAAACGAAAACCAAATACATGCCATGATGTGCAATACACACGTGTCTCAAACTTATAAGTTCTCACCTGTAGTACAGTTACAACTGGGTTCTGAGGCTTACTGTCACAGCTGGGTGTTGCATCTCACTATCGCAGCTAGGTGTTGTAGCTCATTGTCATAGCTGAAAGTCACAACTGGGTGTTGCAGCTAACAAATTCATGCCAAAGTTCAATCTTGAAGGGTTTCCATAAACATTGGCTCATTTTCCTGTGGATCCTTCATTCACCTTTCCTAATTACTACAATTTTTTTTTAGGAAAGTTTTTTTTATAACAAATAGAGACAAATTAAATTTTAAACATTGAAGACAAAAATGATTTAAGCATTTTGCTCAAATAGTCAACAATTTCAAAACATTGTTGGAAACATCTCATACCCATTCCTTATCTTTCTACTTTTTGATCTTCCAGATTACAACAAGGCACAGGAAGAGAGCATACTTATTCAAAAATAAAAAACTTAAAAAAACAAAAGCATGGTCTTATTCGGTTATTCTATCCTAGTCTATTCTACTTGGAAATATAAAAATTGTTCAAGTGTATGCATATTTCCAATGGAGCCACTTCCAAAGAAGTGACTCAAGCAGGCTCATACTCCCAATAGAAAAATATAACTTTATGAATGCTAGAATATGAGAGATAAACTTCGCTTGAAATGATGGTGCCAAGAATTGGTGAAGTATGGAATGATGTTGCAGAACAATGACAGATTGAAACCAAGCTTCAATATAGTCTTTGTTCTCTTGATTTCTCATGGATGTGACACCATGAATCTCCTTAGTAAACCGATCTTTCTCAATGGAGAAGAGATTCAGATCTAATGATGTAAAGGATGCTTCAATTTTTCTTTCCAATGCCTGTTCTTCATCAAATATTACGTGTGTCTTGTTGATCTTGTCTCCTTGCTTATAAGGACTAGAAGAAACTCCATTTGCAAATATTGGATTTAAAACATGTTCAGGCCTCATATGGATTTGCCGCAATAAAACAGAGTCATTTTGCAGCGGTGTAGGTGAGGTAGAACAAGAGGGAAATGTAGGAACATTTTGTAGTTCAGCACTATAAGCATTCTATACTGCTTTATTATGGTTAGGGTGGAGGTTGGATTAGACAGGAAATTATCTTGGATACCAAGGAGTTTGATGAGAAAATAGGTGTGGCTGATGTAGAGGATTGATTTGTGAGGTTGATATTGAAGGACCAAGTTGTGTTGCAGCATGAGGGAGAGTGGCTATGTGGTCATAAAATAGGCAATTCCAACCTTGTGGATAAGGTAGGTAAGAGTTAAATTGAGGCTGCAACAACTGCCATGGTGGAAGAGTATTCAATTAATGAGTATGAGAGTCAGAAAATGGAGGGATAAAATTTTGAACCGTACATGTAGGCCACGATTGCCATGACTGTTGCAATGAGTTGGCTGCAACTTCCAGATCTCTTTGATATGTTTCTTTCATCCTTGGTAAGGACGGGCAATGATCTGTAGAATGATTCAAGTCACATATGACAAAAATTGTGGGACTATCCAAAGGACAATCCATTACAAGATGTTTCTTCTGACATCGAGGGAAAACTATTTCTTCAAATTCCTCATGATTTTCCTTAACCTGCAAAACAACCAATTTTGAATTTAGTAAATCATTGATATCAACATTAGAATTTTTAAATACATTATTGATTTCAGCTCATAAAACTCTTATTTTTTCATGAAATTTCAAAAATAAAGATAAAAGTTCCTTAGAATTCTTACCGGTATTGAAGTTTCCTCTTGAATACCTTCTAAATAACTCACAAATATCATCATATGTTAACTGAAATACGTTACCTGTTCCCAACAGATTTAGTATTTCTAAATATTCAGCTTGGATTCCCTTGAGTAGAAGTGTTTTTAAGGTCTGATTCCCTAATTTCCTTTGTTTGGATCTTTGGAGGTTATATTGAAAGCATTCTATGTATTCCTCTATGTTTCCAACTTACAGACACCTAGGTCACGTGGCATAAATATTCAAGCCACTCGGCGTGTCCTTGGGGGCAAGTCTCAAGTCAAGGCTGTCACCTTGTTCTTGACTCCTCTGTTTAGGCTCAACTCCTAACGAAGCCAAGGGGGGTAGACCCTATTAAGTTACTAAGAATAATTACTTAGTATGGTGATGTTATACTGAATGAGTTACTTAGGAGTTTTGAAATTTAACTATAGACAATCAAAGATGGCAAGATACAAAAATGAACACACGAAAGCACAACGCTGAGACACAATATATATATAAAGCAAGAAAATAACTAGTGCCTTAGAATGGAGTCAAAAATTAAGCTCAATGTGTTTGCATGTGCCTAGAGTGAATGTTTTTCAATTGCCTCTTGGTACGTTTTAAGTTAAATTTGAGGTGTGAGTTTATTAAAATTAGGCGAAGGGGTGGACTATGAAATATAAAATATGGAATATGAAATTGATAATGAAATAAAGTATACTAACCTGCAGATTAGATCAATGCTATTTTGAAAAAGGGATGAACAAAAATCAACAAAAAGGACACCGACGCAAATCCCCCCAAGGGGGGTGGGGAATGTGCTCGAAAGAGCCTATTCAAAAATTATTTTTATTAATAGCAGTTACAATATCAGAGAACTGATATAATTCCTCTTGATCGTTATACAGAGTGAAATCAAGAGCTTACAAAGTGCAAAAAATTAAAGGTTTTAGTCAAATGGGAGACCCCTGGGGGGATTTGAACCCTCTCGAGTCCACTTTTGAGCAGCAACTTCCTTTATTTTCTGTAAAAACTGCTAAAAAATAGAAAGCATATTAGACTAAAATATTCCCAAAAGCACTATGAAAGTACCTTTGGGTCAGCTTACTTTTAACCAAAAAAAGTAAGATGAAAACTAGTTAAAATGATAAAACAGGAACCAAGGAAAGCAGGATTTCCTTGGGATCTTGGCTTGCCTTTTGGGAAGCCAATAATATGTGCACTTTTATTGCAAAATATTAAATTTTAACGTACAGCAAAGGAAACTACCTTAAAAGCGAGCTACAAATTTTCATTAAAATGCTTGCGAAAATATGGTAATTTCAGCTAGATCTTTTAAAATGTAACTTTATATGAAAAAAAACTAATATATAGACTTCGGAAGGGACCTTACTAACTAGATCTATGTGTAATTTTCTTAATGAGACAGATTTGAGCAATAAGACTCCTTAATAGTAACTAGTTTGAAGAAAATTTCAGATTTTTAAAGGAGAAAAAGGGGAAGAGAAGTTCTTGTTGCTTAAGTAGATCTGCAAAGGAAACTTGGTAGTGAAGCACCAAGGGGCACGATCTTGGAAATATCTGTTGGAAACCAATGGAATCAAACCTGAACCATAGATCTTCCAATCATGGCAAACCTATAAGCTACACAACAAATCTTGCAAACAAAACCATTAAATCTGAAGATACATATGAGAAGTAGATGATACAACATGCAAAGAATCTTATTTAGCATACAGGTATTATCTCATTCAAACATATGCAGCAAAATAGAAGTAAATAAGCTTACTTACAATGATCTATCCCTATGATTCCAATAACCATTCAGGCAGACAACAATTAAGTGCAAAAAATTGAAAAAATAGCAGTTTCACCTCAAATGTAGCTTGATAATGATGATCCACACATGAAAGGTACTCCACAATTGAGCCTCCAAAGCTTCTCTTTATTTCAGAAAATGATGATCAATACACAATTACAATAGCAATCCCTTCAATCCAGCTCTAACTCCTGGAAGAGGAGGCTTATGCTTGGATATATACAAAAACAAGGAGATCCAGCCCAGGGGGGGTGAAAATCCCAATGAGATAGACCAAATATGCTGATGGAGAGTCCATCAATGCCTGATCTATGTCTAACTAAGCTAGATCTAAGTCTCACTGAGTGCAATTATCAATCAGAGAGCTGATCTGACTGACACCTCAACCTATTGACTGAAGAATCCACCAAAACTCATCTAGATGAGCCAAAACATATTGAGGAGAGAGGGAGGGAAAAATTCCCCATAAAGGATGCTGAAGATCAACTCTAGATCTGATTTGATCACCTCCTTCAGTCAAGGTTTTGTCATATCTAGTCAATCTGCTTCATATCTGACTGATTTCAATCAAATCGGCTAAGAATCCACTGATCTATGATTTTGGATTTGCTCCATTATTCATCAATTTATTAATTAAAATAATCAATAATTGATTTTTGGGGCTTTTTGACCTGAGTGATGGAAAATCACTCAAAACTAGGAAATAGTGGGTCCATGGGTTTACATGGTGCTCTTAGCTTGAAAATGAGCACCTACATGACTGAAACTGATTATTTGGCCCACTTTTATTACAAAATCAAATTTTCCAATTAAACTATTAAAAAATAGCCTAAGTTTTGGAAAAAATAAATTTTAATAAAAAACACTGAAAAAATTAAAAAAATTAAAAAGTTGAAAAAACCTAGGGGACTTAGACATGTTCATATGACTCAACCATGATGCCTATCATGTTTATACATTGACACATAGACTCTAATAACCTCAATAGGCCTAAATTCCAAGCCGACCACCCCAACTTTGGAGGTATGGAGTGAAAAACTCAAAAATTATCAGTCGTTTATTCAATAACCAATAATAACCAAGGGAAAAAACATCCTGGGCTGATCGGATTGACAAATAAAGTCTAAGAGACTGAGTCTTTTACAAACACTATCATGCTAGAACATTTTTTACAATTCCCCCATGGGGTATGAACATGTGATATAGTACACCAAGCACTTCCCATAAGTACTTCCAAAGGTCTTCTGAAGTCCAAACAAGTTATCCTTGTCTGGTTCACCAGGCTTACTTGATAAAAAACCACTAAGTACAACTTAGGTGTAACATTTTGGCTCCAACTGTGGGATGTGTGCTCGATCTAATCTTTAAGGCAAGGAGAGGATACGAGAACACAAGAATCTCTGGTTTATATTGTTGGGACGCATACTCCATGTTTGGGTAACTCCGCGGTTAATCAGAAAGTTTGTAAGCAGAGTTACGGGTCAAAACAGTCTTAGGGGTGTCGGGGGAAGTTAAATCTCCTTTTTTGTAATAAACCCTTGGTTGAAATCCAGGGTTTAGGGTTTTGGGTGCCCATGGTTTAAGACCATGGTTTTGTAAAAATGCGCAGTATAAATAAGCGCTTGTGTAAAGAAGATAGGTTAGGTTTTATGATGTAAGAAAGATTAAGGCGAAGCTAAGGTTGATTTTGTAAGGAAAGGTTAAGTCCCAGCTGTGTGCATGGACGACCTCTACAGCTGTGTGCGCAGAGGGTTTTTGTAAAGAAGATTGAGGAAAGACCTGCAGCTGTGTGCGCAGGGGCCTTCTGCTGTGTGCGCGGTTTTTTAAGGACTAAAGGGATCTGCTGCTGAGTGCGTAGATCAAACTGTGGTTTTGTAGCAAGTTGAATAAAACACAGTTTGTGGACATAGCCCCTACACTGGGGGTGAACCACGTGATATCCGGTGTTGTGGTTTCTTGTGCTGTTTCTGTTTCTGTTGTCTTTTATGCATTAATAATTGTATACATCTGATAAGTTAGATCGCTGCTAATATTTAGCTTCGCTGTGAATTCCCTGTAGTGGGTTGAGCAAGTCACGACTATTTATTTATCTGCGAAGTTGTATGTGAATGAATGGTAAAGCTTTATAATTATTGATTAATAAGGTTATTAAAGGCTAAGGTACAGTAATCCCCCTCTCTGCTTGTAGAAACCTTATTCCGCGGCACCCCATAGCTGTTTCGGGTGAGACTGCAACCTGCGCGCAGGTTGTTGCCGAAAGGGCCAACACTGTGGGTCTTTTGTTGGTGCGACACTAAAGGATTAAACCCGGGTCTGCCCTATTTCCCAACAAATTGGTTCCGTTGCCGGTTGAACTCAGTACCTGCTCAAGAGGGGTTTACATCATACCTCAAGGGCTATGTTCTGGAGGCCCTCTGCGAAGGAAATCGGTGATTGGTTTGCTGAGACTTGTCTGAAATTCGCGCAGCAAGAGAATACGAATCCGTGTCAAAGCGCAAGTGAATATTTACAAAGGTATGTTTTTTTTTATGCTTATGAATTTTTTTTTGGTAGTATCCACATAGAGTTGCACCACTGGTTATCTAGGTTAACAGAGAGGAGGATGAACTTTCAAGCTCGAGGGATTCCTGTGTGGACCCCCGCAAGCGTCAATCTTGTGCAACACGTGAACAACGAGGTATCCCGCGCTGTTGACTTCTGGATGACGCGAATGTTGGAACCCTTTGTGACAGAGTTTTCCATTGACACAAGCACCTCTTTCAGCGAAGCTGAACGACATTTTTTCAAAGGCCCCCGTGGTAAGTTTTTAAATTCCTTAAGCTTGAAGATTAAAATACTATTGGTTGAAAAGGGTATATTATTATTTGAATCAAACTGTTAGTTTAGTAGTACTAACATATGTTTGCAAGTGAGAATACCTTCGACGCGCAAAGTGGGTTGCCGCGAAGTGAGCAAAGGTACAAAAGAGATTTTGAGTCCTACTCCTCAGGTCAGACCACCGCACCTCCCCCTGTAAACCCTCAACAGCCAGACCCTGAAGAAAACCCTTCGGTAGGAAACCCTCCTGTCACCCCACAACGTCGCTTTGTTACCCCTAAAGTTCGGCCGCAGTGTGACAGGAAACCAAGTCCGAGTATTTCGGCCACAGGTCAATCTGCCCCGTAAACCCCCCCCCATCAATGTCTTGTCCCCCTCCCAACCCTACCATAACCACCATGGCCCACCTAGCTGATGACATTAAGCTGCCCATCTTTAGAGGAACGGGATCAGAAGATCCAGAACAGTTCTGGTTTTTATGTGAGGCCGTCTGGAACGCGAAGAGTATTCCAGACCTGGATGTGAGAACCGCGCAGCTCATTACTTCCTTTTGTGACTAGGCTTTGACCTGGTTCATGAAATTCTCCAGTAATCAGCACCCCACTTTGGATGAAATCAAGGCATCCATCACTGAACTCAAAGAGATTTAACAGAGGCACAGCGAATCTGTGTGGGACTTTGACCAGAGATTCAAAGTTCTACTAGACCAAGTCAGCTTCACCATTAGTCCTGCGCAGCACAAGGAATGGTTTATTGCAGCATTATTGCCGCATATCAGAACTCTGCTCATGCAACAGAAGGTTGCTGACCAGCAAGAGGCTCTGGAAATCGCAATGAAGCTAGAGACTGCCCCTGTCGAAGATGATTCTGGTATTGCTCAAATCCAAGCACAGCTGGCAGCGATGGCCCTGGAGCTTCGCAACATGAAGAAAGCTAAAACCAGTTGAGAGGAGGTCTGGTGTACGCAATGTCGGTCCGAGGGTCACGATAGGGACCAGTGCCCCGTGGCCAGAACTTACCTAAATACAGGCGTGCCCAACCAATTCAATCCCGGTGTTCTATATTGTGAGATTTGCCAAACCTCTGGCCAGCACCGCCCTGAGCACTGCCATCTTCTTCAGAGATATGTTCAAGTTCCCAAAAACCCCTACTACCAGTTCTGTAAGTCCATAGGGCATAATGAAGAAGAGTGTCGCATTTATGACCTTATGCGAGAGCGCACCTCTGACGCCTATCGAGTACACAATGAGGCCCAGAATAATGATGGCTATGGTTACCGCGGCGGCGCCTCCGAAAGAGGTGCTTTTGGCGGTCGCGGCCGTGGTGGGATGACCGAAAGAGGTAGAGGCTAGGTTGTATGTTACAATTGTAAGCAAGTTGGCCACTTGGCTCGCGACTGTCAGAACCCCACTATAACCTGTCCGTATTTCCGCGCAGTGGACCATGTGATTGAACAGTGCCCCCAGCTCCTCGCAAAGATTCAGGACAACAACCGTGGCCCTACCCCAAATATTCAGTTGATTTTCGTTGAGCAAAGACCTACCGCAGCCCTCAATCTGGTCACCCGGAGTGGAGCTACGACGCATATTCAAAACACGCCAAAGCAACCTGTTGTGGTGTGCGCATGTAAGGCCTCCGAGAAAGTCCCAGCCCTTGACCCTGCGAAGGACCAAGCACCAGCCCAGGAGGTCCAGTGCGATATTGTTGACCCTGGAGCAGCAGAAGTACCTGCGCGGCAACCTCAGCAGGATTCGCAGCCACAAGAGGCCTCGACGGATAAAGTAAGTACACTATCCTCTTTCTTGTAGAGCTATATGAAACTCTTGCGGAATCAGAATGCTTTAAAAGAGCTGCAAAAAGTTCTTGCTGTCACAGACCCTCAGAGAGGAATTGATCAGGAGAAAACTGTTAGTTGTGTCCAAAGAACAGGAAGGGAAATGAGATTGAACGTTTAGATAGGGGAATATGATATGACTGATGTCATTTTGGATCTTGGATCAGACGTTAATGACCTACCCAAGCAGACCTGGGGACAAATGCGAAAGCCTTCCCTGGTTTGGTCACCTATACAACTGCGACTAGCTAACCAGCAAAGGATTGTACCTCTTAGGAGACTTCTTAGTGTTCCAATAGACATTGATGGGGTCAGTACTCTAGCAGATTTTGAATTTATTGAGATCATTGATGACAGCAACCCTTATCCAGCCCTGTTGGTAATTGAGTGCACCATGGCCAATGCTGCAATTATCAACCTTAAGAGGAGACAGATGACCTTCGAAGGAAATGGTCTGCGTGTTATCATACCCCTCGACCCATCCCAAGGAGAAAGATATACAGAACCACTCAGAGATGAAGGGGAGCAGGATACTCTAGACCACATCTACAACATCACAGCCAAGGACGTAGATTATGTCGAGCCTGACGCTGATGGTGTAATGGATTGGCAATGTGATAGCTCCTGTATGTCTGATTCAGACGATGGTCTGGAGAACTAGAAAAATCAACTGTACGAGCTACATGGCCAGATGCGCGTAGATCACTTAGTCTCTTAGATGCCTTAGTGCACAGCCTAGAGGGCTGCTTGCATATGTTGGGATGACAGACCCTGATAATTTATTGCACATGTGTCCGACCGAGTACCTCAGTCGCAAAACACCCAGACTCTGGAAACAACACTAGGAGCTACAGCAGCATGGGGGACCGACCTTAAAGAGTCTCACCCCAGTCGGGGAACCTGCCAGAAATTCCTGCGCCCCAGATTCATAAGCCAAGCTCAAGAGGTGCAAAGTAAGTTCAAGGGGCCGAATAGCCTTCAGGGCCATTTGAGGCAGTACTATACAGCAGGGGAAAACACACCTCACAAGGAGAGGGTGCATAAGTTCGTGCATATCTTGGAACCTATAGTGAAAAATTGGCATATGGAGGTTGAGCTCCAACACGGCACTGTAAGTAGGGATGATCTTGTTGATAGCTTTTTGATCACATTTTCTATTAACAAAAGTGGTCCTGTTTTAGATATAGCTTTCCACGACAAGGAAAATTATGATCACCCAGGAATTGAATACCAAACCAAGGGGCAGAGCCAAGACGCCAGTCCCTCAAAACTAATCAACCTGTCACAGATATTACCAGGTCGGGTCGAAGGGCACCATTGTGCTAAATTTGCTTGTTGTCCCGAAGTTTCAGCCATGAGTCTGCCGAGGCCCAAAACCACAGTGAGGCTCAAAATCCGACCGTTGGGAAGAAGCCAAATTGGCAGCGGTAGTGTTTTAATTGCCTTAAATACCTGTACTAAGAAGATTATCGAAAATCGGGTAACAGTTGGACAAGATTTCCGTAAGATTTGGTGCCTTCAATGCACCGTCCTGCCCGATGTGATTGGTGGCATGTATAAGAAGATGCATAAGTCAGGGAAAATTGTATTCTACATTTCGTCAAGTTTTATGAGTGAACCCATGACAACAGAAAGACATATTGACGACTTAGTAAGAGAATTCGAGCGAGAGGGCCTGATAGCTTGCTCTAATCGGCAGCCTGCTTTTGTTCCCGGTGAAGACACCGAACCAACACCACCACAGCCGATGCAGACTCAGTCTGCTAGAAAAAAGTGCAGAACTGAAGTTCGCTCCAAGCTCAACCAAGATCGGCAGAGGCGAATAGGGAAAACACCGGCATCACCTCCTATGGATCCCCCCGGTTCAGAACAGGTACCGGCCGGGGATAGGGAGAACATTGCACCTCCATGGCCACCTTATCTCCAACCTATTCACCCAAACGCCAAGATTCCCTGACAGACAAAGCAAGTCACATTAACCACACCCTCGCTACCACCAGGAGTTCAGTTGGTCGGAAGTATGACAGGGAAGATAGATCGGCTCAAGTACAGCGACCACGACACAAATGATCATGGCAAGTTTCCCCATTTTGCACCGGCCAAATACCTGCACCGTGTCAACTACCCAGAACATGATGTACCCCTACTGTACGTGCAACCATGGGCTGCGGGCCTGGATAACGCTGGCCTACTCAAGGTGCTTGATATTCCACATTTCGATCGCAGCATACAGGTGACTATAGTGGCCAAACAGTTTCTTGCGTTAGTGCATGATGACTATTTGTGGATAGGAGACCAGCAAATCCCCATTGATGCTGCACTCATTAATAAGATCACAGGGTTATCTATGGCAGGACCTGATCCGGGAGATGAATTTCCGTCAAAACATGAGGATACAAATCTTGCGCAAACTATGAAAGAGTGGTTTGGCCTGACCAAGGGGAAATGGGGGTATCACACCTCCGTGATCCAGGACCAGGCTATTTGCTTTGTAGCTGAACTTTTAGCCTGCAAGATCATCTGAAAATGCAGGCCTACTGAGGTGCCTGCTCCAGTTATCCGGATTGCCATGAACTGCGCCGAGGGATACACTTACAACTGGTCCACATATCTTGCAAAGGAATTCCTGGAGGATGTTCGTGATGCACAGGAAAAAGGTAGACCTTTTCATTACTCCTGGTTGTTAATACTTATTGCATTAGTTGGGTGGAAAGAACCCACCGAAGCTCAGTTTGTCGAAGTAAACCCAGGCCGGACGGAGGCATTAAGGTATGCCTTCCTCTGGCTATCCTCGAATAAGGAAACTTAGAAAATGACGAACACTGTGTTCATCTGTTATTCCATGAGTATCCACATGGAGATTCTGCGAACACCTCGGCTTACCAATGAGTTGTTCTCTAAATATGAGGGTGCCACGAACTTCAGGGCTGATCTTCATCATGTGTTCATTCAAGCCCGTGCCGATCCACGACATCGATGGTTTAAATTACCTTATGTAGTAACCGAATTAGATGTCATGGGCATTGTTCAGCTATGGCCAGCTGAGTGGTTGCAAGACGTCGGGAAAAAACCCTCTATCCCCGTTCCCCTAGCTACAAATATTGGCGCAGGTACCAGTCCGGCGCAGCAGAAAAACCCATTAGAAGATAGCGAAGACCTGAGTGATTCGCAGATGGATGGCGATGGCCAGGATGATAAGGATGAGGAGTCGTGCAAGACTCTATCAGATCCTAGCCCATCAACCAAGCGCAAGTCACCAGAAGCAGCAACGGTAAATAAGCCGCAGTCCCGCAAAAAGTCAAAAGCGTCGAAGGACAAAAATGTTGAAGAAGATGTCACTATAACGTTGGATGAGCTGGAACAGGCTCTAGAAAAATCTACTGGGACGCTTATCAAA
The DNA here is from genome assembly GCA_001517045.1 of Pseudotsuga menziesii. Lineage (NCBI taxonomy): Eukaryota > Viridiplantae > Streptophyta > Pinopsida > Pinales > Pinaceae > Pseudotsuga > Pseudotsuga menziesii. Next base: position 721,239 of record LPNX010818453.1, on the reverse strand, counting down.
AAATGGTCCGAGTTTTCCCAAATGCATCTTGCCGGGCTCACAGGTATAGCAAACAGGGTTTTGGAGCTAAAAGAGTTAGCGGCAAAATCAGTAACCGGTACTGCGACAAGTAGCAATACAGCGACCGCGCAGCAGGATCTTAGGCAATGGCCAACCAGAGATAACTGAGGTCAAGTATCAAGCACAGCTCTGACACTGACTGATGCAGATTCCGACCGGTCCTAGATGAATACGACTGTAGGGATTGATTATACAAAGATGACCATGTCAGAATTGCACCTCTGCCAGCTAGCAATTACAAAGGAGATCCATGCACGAGATCAATTGTCCCAAATCCAATTGGATGACATTATCAAGCAAAACCGAATCGTCGCAGCACAACTAGAATAAGTGGCGCAAAAGAAGATAGATGCTGAACATAAAAAAACTACACTTATGCAAGCATTGGATGAGGCCTGTCGGAGTCTTTCTGATTTCGACCTGCAAGGTGTAGAGGAACCAGCACAGAGAATTGCTAAGATGGAAGACTATGCCCAGCAGTCTCGCAGCGAGATTGACAGGTTGAAGACAGAACACCAGCACCAGATCGCAAAACTTCAACTGCGCATCCCTCCTGAGACCCCACCAGAGGCCCGGGAATAGCGCCATAGGGACATCAAGGCTTCAACAGCAAAAATATCAGATAATACAGCCAGCATTGCCAAATTGCTGGAAGACAGCATCGAAGCCTGGGCGAACCTCCAAGACCATCCAGATGTAGGTAAGATCGAGGAATCCATCAAGATATGCCAGGCCGAATTAGATGCAGTCAGAATAGAAATCAAGTCGCTGCCACCTATGCAGAAGATGGCTAAAGTGAATAGAAACAAGGAACTTCAGCAGGAAATTGAATCCTGCAGGACAAGGGTAATGCTGCTGGAGAATTCGCTCCAGCCCCTGGTTGATGAAGCATTGGAATTAAGTAATACTACAGAAAACCAGCTCAAAGTTTTGAAGAGCTACGACAGTTTTGCGCAGGAACGGGCTAATACAGATTCATTTTCAGTGTTACAAGAGTTGGTGGAAAAGGAGAAAGACGCTGACGACATACTACATAACCTCAACAGTCGGTTCAGCACCTTCGCGCAGAAGATTTTCCCACCAGAGACGTCGTAGGGTGTCCCGGGACGGGCCACTAATGAGTCTTAGGGGCCTGTTGGGACGCATACTCCATGTTTGGGTAACTCCGCGGTTAATCAGAAAGTTTGTAAGCAGAGTTACGGGTCAAAACAGTCTTAGGGGTGTCGGGGGAAGTTAAATCTCCTTTTTTGTAATAAACCCTTGGTTGAAATCCAGGGTTTAGGGTTTTGGGTGCCCATGGTTTAAGACCATGGTTTTGTAAAAATGCGCAGTATAAATAAGCGCTTGTGTAAAGAAGATAGGTTAGGTTTTATGATGTAAGAAAGATTAAGGTGAAGCTAAGGTTGATTTTGTAAGGAAAGGTTAAGTCCCAGCTGTGTGCGTGGACGACCTCTACAGCTGTGTGCGCAGAGGGTTTTTGTAAAGAAGATTGAGGAAAGACCTGCGGTTGTGTGCGCAGGGGCCTGCTGCTGTGTGCGCGGATTTTTAAGGACTGAAGGGATCTGCTGCTGAGTGCGCAGATCAAACTGTGGTTTTGTAGCAAGTTGAATAAAACACAGTTTGTGGACGTAGCCCCTACACTGGGGGTGAACCACGTGATATCCGGTGTTGTGGTTTCTTGTGCTGTTTCTATTTCTGTTGTCTTTTATGCATTAATAACTGTATACATTTGATAAGTTAGATCACTACTAATATTTAGCTTCGCTGTGAATTCCCTGTAGTGGGTTGAGCAAGTCACGACTATTTATTTATCTGCGAAGTTGTATGTGAATGAATGGTAAAGCTTTATAATTATTGATTAATAAGGTTATTAAAGGCTAAGGTACAGTAATCCCCCTCTCTGCTTGCAGAAACCTGATTCTGCGGCACCCCATAGCTGTTTCGGGTGAGACTGCAACCTGCGTGCAGGTTGTTGCCGAAAGGGCCAACACTGTGGGTCTTTTGTTAGTGCGACACTAAAGGATTAAACCCGGGTCTTCCCTATTTCCCAACATATATACCCTGTAAAAACATCTCAACTTGAGAAGAAAAAACTCAATAGCACAAGTTTTATAAAAAATCAAATGAACCATTAAGTTGATTTATTTAAACAAAATAAATGTAACTAACTAAAAGAAGCAAATTTTTATTATAACTAAGTATAAAATAGAAATATAGAAAGTAAATGCTCTCTTTCAAGGAGCTTATTTTCCTACTCGAAGCATGATATAAAAGGGGTTAAGTGTAATCAGAAATCCAATGTAACCACCTAAGCATTTTATTAACATAAAAAAAAATTCCTTGTCTTTGGTTACCAGCCAAAGTAAGGATACCTTATTCAGAAAATGCAAACCTGTGTGATGATTCAGAATGGGAGGGATGGATGGGAGATCATAGGCATGAATAATTTCATAAAAAATTGTCCCCAACTTGTATGTGCTCATGCAGGTTGCTTCTATCCATGACTGGATAGGACTGATATACCAATCAGAATGATGAGGCAGACTGACTACATCATCATACTGATCATTGGGGCTTGTCAAATGATAACTTGTTGCACAAGCCCCAAGTAGCTCCAAATCATAAGGAACCTCTATATGTGAGAAAGATGGTTGAGACTGATATTCTGTTGACTGCATCACATCTGACTTTTCACAATAATGCTTCTCCATGTCTTCATTATTGATACCTTTGTGTGGTTGTGCATGATACGACTCTGAATGATCATATAAGAGTTTTGAATGCTGCTTTTCCATACTAGGATTTTCCAAGGTCTCCAGATCCATGCTTCCCTCTATGAAAGTATAGTAGATTGGACTTCCACAAATCTCTAAATAGACACTCCCCTTGCTGGACATAGCATAGATAGGATTCTTAATAAGATATCCACACAAATCCCAATAGTCATCACCATCATCTATGTTAGATGTGATGGATTCCCCATTACTGATATCGGGTTCCGATATCGAGTTCTCTCTATATTCATTACTGATACTGATATATGTGTCAGACTAATCATGTGAATAAATTGCATGCTCCTTTTTCATATCAAAGTTTCCCAAGGCCACATGGTCCATGCTCTCTCCTTTAGATATGCCATAGATAGAAAAATCAACAAAACCATCAAAAGTTTTTGGTTCATTATTTTCCTCTTTATTCAGGTCATAGACCAGATTTTCCATGAATGTCCAAGACTCCTCATCAATATCTTTGTCAGGGATAAGGGAACCTTCATCACTTGTATCATGCTCCAAGATATACTTGTTCTCATTTTCATACTCATCTTCTTCACAGAAAAGGCCACAAGGCAGTAAACCTTCCAGACTGTCATCATTATGTGGAGAACATGTAGGAGTCCCATCATGTACATTACAGTTTTCATCATAAGTTTCACTATAAGATTCTGCAATGGTTTCATCCTTCGGTGTGTACTATTTAGTTGGTGACAAAGGGTAGGCCTGGCATACCATGTATATATGATCAGGCTCGCTTGAAGTTGTTTCCTGATTACCGACCTCGGGAAGTCCATGTTTCATGACTTGATTTGCAACATAACAAGTGCTTTCTTGGTGGAATTGTTCACAGGGTCTACACCATGGAATTACTTCTTCTACCATGTTAGCTGAGTCTAACTGGTTTGGAATCCTAGGCTCCTACTCACGAAAATTAGCTTGATACATCTGATTCTGCTTGGGCTCAAAGTTCCTAGGTCCATTATTCCTTTCCATTGTGATCAATCTATTATGAATGTGATTCAAGTGTGCAGAATGATTGCCCATTAGTTGGTTTTGACTAGTAACTAAATCTTTTATCATGTATGTTACCTTTTCCACAGGATCTTTAAAGGCTCCCTTTTCTTCTGATTCAACAGCTTTTCCCTTTTCTTTGTTGTATGAAGTGTTTTCCCTAGTGTAACCTAGAATGTTGAATTTTCCTAAAGGATGCATATTCTTTTCTATTTTCTCAGCCAATTCCTGAGCAGTTTTTAGATCGGTCGACTCTTTGTCCCTTAACTGGTACCTCAAATCACCAGTGAAAGCTTAGATGTAAGATATGAGGATGGAGGCATCCCTTGGCTTGATTTATCTAGGGAGGTCCGCAACCACATGCTTGAACTTAGTATTAAATTCATCAACAGTTTCATTCTCCATCTTCTTTATGTTATGGAGGGCAGCAAGCAGATGTCTTGGTTCTTTCTTTTCCCCCCATTTTTTCTTAAAACCCTCTAGGAATTCACTAAGAGTTTTATATGAATCATCATCTAGGTTGAAGTACCATTCTTCAGCTTCATCATCCAAGGATAAAGCAAAGAGCATCACTTTGACATCATCATGGTCATGGGCAGCATCATTGCAATAACTGACTAGGTGCTTTTCAAACTTTCGAAGGTGAGACTTGGCAGTGATGGCATTATTGCCCTGAAATATGGGGAGTTTCTTGATAGCATCATTCAGAATGTCATGAGGAGTACCTGCTATCTAAGAAAATTCAAGGGGTTTGTAAAATTCCGTCATTTCTTGAGATTAGTGAACATGATTCTCTACAAATATGTGATGGATATCTGAGAGGGATTGGTCTCCTAAATATTTGTTGGGCACTTGGGAATACCCGGGTTAATACTTTACACGTCGCACCAACAAAAGACCCACTGTGTTCGCCCTTTCAGCAACAACCTGCGCGCAGGTTGCAGTCTCACCCGAAACAGCAATGGGGTGCCGCAGAATCAGGTTTCTGCATGCAGAGAGGGGTATTACTGTACCTTAGCATTTCTAAATAATTACTAATCAACTTCTGATTAACTTATCATTCATTCATATATAATTTCACAGCATCATAAACAAACCAAACTTGCATAACCCACTACCGGGGATTCACAGCGCAGCTTAGTAGTAACAAAGATCTTATATTATCAGATATATTTGGTTTAATGCATAAAAATAACAAAACAGGAACAACACAACAAAACCACAACACCAAATATAACGTGGTTCACCCCCAGTGTAGGGGCTACATCCACAAACTGCGTTTTATTCCTCTTTCCTCAAAACCACAGTTTATCTGTGCACTCAGCTGCAGATTCCTTCTTCCTTTGACAGCCGCGCACACAGCAGCAGGCTTCTGCGCACACAGCTGCAGACCTTTCTTACTTTCTTACAAAAACCCTCTGCGCACACAGCTGCAGAGGTCGTCCACGCACACAGCTGGGACTTGTTCCTTCCTTACTTCACCTTATCTTTCTTCCATCAAAAAGCCTAACCTATCCATTTTCCATAAGCGCTTATTTATACTGCGCAGCTTACAAAAACCATGGTCTTAAACCATGGGCACCCACAAAAACCCTAACCCTGGATTTACCCCATGGGTTTATTACAAAAAGAGAGGGTTTTGACTTACCCTGACACCCCTAAGACTATTTTGACCCAACGCTCCATTTATAAATTAACCGCGGAGTTTACCCCCTATGGAGCATGCGTTCCAACAGGCCCCTAAGACTCACTAGTGGCCCGTCCCGGGACACTCTGCAGCGTCTCTGCTTGCTTAACTTCGCTGGGGAGACAGGTTATACTGCTTAATGACACTTTCCGTGCTGCTGCCGGCTGCATACTTCTGTCCTTTGCAGTAGGTTTACTGAAGACAGGCGTCACGACCACCTGCAGTAACATCCGGTTCTTGGATGGCCTATACTTGACCATCCACGAATTTGGGGTCCCCTGGGCTTGCATGTCACGCCATATGGGGAGCCTTCTTGGCGCAGTTCCGTGACACCAACAGTCGGCGCAGGGTGATTTCCCAGAGTCATTCTGCGAGGCCTCATGCCCTGGGCTGCTCTATGTTAGAGCAGACTCCTGGCTGTCTGTGCAATTTTAGAGAAAACTCCTGCCTGTCCTTGTACTTCGCCAAACAAAACTGTGTAAATGGCCTAGCGAGAAGGTGTTGCAGACCTCTGTCCCTTACATCCCGTACCAATGTCTGGACCTTACTGTCATTCGACATTGTTCAGGCAGGAATGTCACAGATATGCTTCAGATAGAAATTACAAATCGAAATAGCCTCTTATAAAATCTTACTGCGGGGAGTGGTATCATGGTTTAATCATGATACTAAATCTGGCGACGTTCCGGGAATCTGCTCCTCACGGCACCGGATTTTCCCCAAGATCTCATGATGATCAGTAGTGAGAGCAACGCTCGTGCTAGCACCGCCAACTTGTGGTATGTCCCATCCGCCATAGTTGCGCCACACCCTGAGACTTTGACACAACCTGACCCAGTAACCGACGACCAGCTTGGTACTTCGCATGCTGTAGACAGACCAGACTACATAGCGCAATAAGCATGTTACTTATTTAGTTGGATCTCTCCCCTGTTCTGAACACCTGGCCTGTCTATGTACTTTTTTAAACGGCTCCCGTTTATCATAGAGGGAAAAAAACTCACCATTTAACTTGGCTAATTGAACTGCGCCCCCATCAGTAACTCTCTGTACTACATACGGTCCTTTCCAATGTGTTTTAAACTTGCCGGGGAACTTCATGAATCTGCTGTCATAAAGGAGCACAAGATCACCCTGTTGGAAATGTTTTCTCTTGATGTGCCTATTGTGCCACGCTTTTTCTCGAGCTTTCTGCACCTGTTGCTGGAAGCCTGCGACAAATCTATCCTCCTCAAGTTGTACTATCTGCTGCAGCCTTTCTGTAATTATGACAGGGTCATCCATCTTGGTGAAAGCAGAGATCCGGAGGCTAGGAACAATATATTCCATGGGCATGACAGCCTCTTGTCCATACACTAGTCTAAAGGGTGTATGGCCTGTTAATTTCTTGCAAGTAGTTCTATAAGCCCATAGTACCGCTGGAATTCGAAGATCCCAATCATTCCTGTTAGCATTACAAACCTTTGTCAATGCCTGCTCAAGGATTTTGTTAAAAGCTTCGACAGTCCCATTTGCCTGTGGGTGATATGTGGTACTTTTTGATGATAAACTTGAAATTCTTCGGTTAATACTTCAATAGTTTTGTTCAGGAAATGCGACCCTTGATCACTCATAAGAGCTTTCGGACACCCAAATCTGGATAAGATGTTGTCGAAGATAAACTTCGCAGCAATAGCAGCGCTGCAGGTCCTGACAGGTTGAGCCTCGGCCCATCGGGCAAGATATTCAGTTGCTGTAATGATATAGCGAGCACCTGAATTTTTCGCAGGTGGGTTAATGGGACCAATAAAGACAATGGCCCATTTGTCAAAGGCCTGTAATGTGATCTGTGGAGCTAGGGGCATTTCATCCCGCCTAGATGGTTTACCTGTCCTCTGACAGATGTCGCAGCTGTGGCAGTAGTCTCTTGCGTCTTTGTGGAGTGTGGGCCACCATAAGCCAGCTGTCAAGACCTTCTGTGCTGTTGCTTTTCCTGCATAGTGACCGCCTGCTGCGCGAGAGTGTGCTTCTGCCAATATTAGGGCTTTTTCATGTTCCAAGATACACCTGCGTAATATCTCATCTGGTCCCATCTTATACAGATGTCCTGCTATTAAAGTGAAGTCCGCGGCTCGGGTCACCAGCTGCTTCTTCTGTTGTGTGGTCAGTTTTGCGGGGGTAATACCTGTAGATAAATACTGAGCAATATCCTGGAAATAGTCATCAACTATCTGTATAGCAAATAATTGTGCATCAGGGAGGCTGTCGTCTATATTGGTAGGTTCTTCTCCTGAGTCGAGCCTCGACAAGTGGTCAGGTCCTAGGTTAAGTCGACCAGGCTTAACAATGATCTCGAAATCATATTCTTGAAATAGAAGTAACCATCTGCATATTCTTCCTCCTAGCACAGGTTTATTGACTAAGTACTTCAGAGCAGAATGGTCAGTAAACATCTTAAAATGAGAACCTAGAAGATAATGCTGAAATTTTTGTAATGCATATACCATAGCAAGACCTTCTCGTTCCGTCGTGGTGTAATTTTTCTCCGCCGTAGACAACTTCCTGCTAGCAAAAGAGATAGGGTGATCAATATTACCTGCACCTGGCTGAGCGAGCACAGTGCCCAAAGCAATAGAGGAGGCATCCACATGCACATGGAATTCCTTGTTCCAATCAGGGAATACAAGGATAGGAGCGGTGACCATTTTTTCTTTCAGAATGTCGAGGCTTGCTTGGCATTCTGGAGTCCATTCAAACTTGATATCCTTCTTTAGTTGCCTCTCCATTATGGCGGTAATCTTGGCATATCCCTGGATAAATTTCCGATAGTAACCAGTGTGACCAAGTGTTGTGCGAAGTTGTTTGACTGATTTTGGTGGTGGCAGGTTTACAATAATAGCGATTTTTGCAGGGTCCATCATCAATCCCTGCTTGCATACCACGTGACCCAGTAGGATGCCAAAAGGTGCACAGAAAATGCATTTTTCAAATTCAAGGAGATTTGGTGCTTTCTGCATTTATCCAACATAAGTCTCAAACTAGTTAGATGGTCTTTTACGAGCCCAAAAATAGTCCAGTCATCAAAATAGACTTCTAAAAATTTATGTATGTATTCCTTAAAAGAGGAAATGACTACTCGGGAAAATATGGCAGGTGCATTCTTCAACCCAAAAGGCATAACGGTATACTGGAAGGACCCCATTTCGGTAGCGAAGGTTGTCTTGTGCCTGTCTTCTGGAGCAATTCGGATCTGGTGGTAGCCCGAAAACCCATCGGTAAAAGAGTATATTTCTTGGCCTCCGACATTGTCGAGCACTTCATCTGTAAAGGGGGTAGGGAAAGGGTCATGCAGACAGGCATCATTGAGTTTCCTTAGATCGACACAAATTTGGATTTCACCCTTAGTCTTCTTCTCCTGGACGACCATAGGGATGACCCACTCAGATTCTTCAACAGGTTCAATTATTCCAGAAGCAAGCATCTTTTCCAATTCTAGCTTAACCTTCTCCTTGTATTTTGGATTCAATCTATAGGGGCGCTGCTTCACCGGATTGGCATCAGGTTTCAGGGGGATCTTCATTACCCCAATGTCTCCCAAGATACCTTTCATTTCAGAGAACTTTGTCGGAAACAGATCTTGGTATTCCTGAAGTAGTTGAGTTACTTTACTTACCATCTCGTCATCCCAATAGTCGCCAATGGTAGCGAGCTTAGGCTGAGCGTCGGATCCAATGTTAACGGTGCGTGTCTTCAAGGGTTGTGTTACTTCGGGAATTGTGACTGCCGGTCCATGCACATTGCAATATCCTTCTGATTCTGGGATAGCAAGACTGCGCGGATCCCCTTCTTCATCGACTGTGAAATTATAACATTCGACTGTGAAGGCTTCTTGTGCAACCCAATCAGGATGATGTTCAGTCGTTTCTTGCTCATGAAATACCTTAGTGTGGATGGCCCTGATAGCTGCATCGAGGGCTGGACAGACATCATTAATAGAAAAAGTATTGACAAAGCTATGAACAAGACAATCCCAACTTATAGTATCTCGGCGAATTTCAGCCTCCTCGTACCAGTGCTTTGCCAAGGGTCCCAGCGTATGAACAAATCTATGTACCCACTCAGCCTGAGGGACATACTTCCATGCCTCGTAGCAGTTGCTGAGATGGTCCCGGGGGCACGTTTTTCCATCAAATTTACTTCGTACTGTGGTCAACTGATCCGAGAACCTTAGGCGAAGGAGCGTCTGACATACGTCCCAGGTGGGGATCTGCTTCTTGTGGCTTGACCACCATCTGATTGCGGTAGCTCTGAATGCTGACTCGAGGACGTCCATGATTTGTGGGGCAGGGATCTGAGCCAAGATGTGTGCGATAAACGATACCGGATCTGTCGAACCATCATACACAGGGATATGTCGGGTCTGTGAGTCGACCCACCTGATAGACTTGGTCAAGCAGGCATTGCTGTCCGGATGGAGCTCAGACAGACGGTTTTGCCAATTTTCAAGTTCCCCTTCAGGGTCCGTCATACAGGAGCTACCAGACTCCCATCCCGTGGCCGGAGACTCCACGGTATCTGCGGTCTGCACCATGATAGGAGATATAGGTTGCACAGCGGCCTGATCGTTATGGTAGATTGGCTCAGTATACCATTCCCCTTATGAAGGATCTAGGGGCAAGATGACCCTGAAGTCTTTCCCTTCGAAGACCATCTGTCTCTTTTTGAGGTTGATTACTGCGGCATTTTCCATTGCCCATTCAATTCCTAATAGGGCCGGGTAAGGGTTGCTGTCATCAATGATCTCAATTACTTCGAAGTCCGCGAAGGTACTAACTCCGTCGATATCTATTTGGAGATCCAGGAATCTCCCTAAGGGTACAATCTTTTGCTGGTTGGCCAGCCGTAACTGAATAGGAGACCAGGCAAGTGTAGGTTTCCCCATTTGTTCCCAAGTTTGTTTGGTTAGAACATTGACATCGAATCCCAAGTCCAGGATAACATCGGTCATTTCATATGCCCCGATCTGAGCATTCAATCGCATTTCCCTGCCGGTCCGGCTGACTCGATGAATGGGTTTGTCCTGGGCACCAGTTTGCAAAGATTCACAGGTAGTAAGGATGTTTTACAGCTCATTCAGAGCAGATTGATTCCTTAAAAGCTTAAGGCAGCTGTGCAGGGAGGTAGATAGTACACTTTCTTTATCCATCGATGCGTCGTAGGGCGGTAACTGAAGCTGCGCAGGGACACTAGGTAGACCAGGGCCAGCAAAATATTTCTTGGCCGCCATGAATGTCTCTTTTTCTCTGAGGATATCAAATGCCGGACTTTTTTCAGGGGCCTTCCGAATTAGAGCTTCGACAGGGTGGTTTGGTGGTTCCTGGATATGTGTCGTAAGTCCACTTCGAGTAACGACATTAATAGTCGCCACAGGGAGGGGCTCTACAGAAATCATCTGAAGGTTCTGAGTAGGGATAGTCGGTCGGGCCTGAATTTTAGCGATCAGCTGAGGGCACTGTTCGATCACATGATCAACGGCGCGGCAATACCGACACGTCGTAGTTGGGTTCCGACAGTCGCGAGCCAAATGCCCGGCTTGGTTACAATTATAACACACGATTTGGTTACGGCCTCGCCCAGCCATGCCTCCACGCCCTCCAGGGGGACCTCGGCCAGAGGAACCCCCCTGGTAGCCATAACTGTCGTTAGGTGGGCCTTTCGTGTGCACCCTGTAGGCCTCATAGGTGCGGCACTCCTCTTCCTTATGACCGATAGATTTGCAAAATTTACAGTAGGGGTTCGCAGGTCCCTGCGCATACTTTTGCAGTAGATAACAGTGCTCAGGTCGATGTTGGCCGGTCATTCTGCAAAGATCACAATAAAGAACCTGTGGCGGAAAGGGGTTCGGTGCACCGGTTTG
>LPNX010818453.1:591811-708433 GCA_001517045.1 Pseudotsuga menziesii | reverse complement strand
CTAACCTATCCATTTTCCATAAGCGCTTATTTATACTGCGCAGCTTACAAAAACCATGGTCTTAAACCATGGGCACCCACAAAAACCCTAACCCTGGATTCACCCCATGGGTTTATTACAAAAGAGAGGGTTTTGACTTACCCTGACACCCCTAAGACTATTTTGACCCAACGCTCCATTTATAAATTAACCGCGGAGTTTACCCCCTATGGAGCATGCGTTCCAACAATATTCAAGGTTTCTATGAGAAGTCTACCTATTCAATCTTTCCCTATTAAATCTTTCGGGATCAGGGAGAGGATTGAATAATTGTCGGTGGTTTCTTCGGGTAGAAATTCTTGAAGGGATGTTAGACAGTGGAGTCGCCAGATGGATCAAGTTTTAATTTTTATGTTTTTAAAGACTATATCAATCAAATTCTTTTATCTTTTTAGTTGTTTAGAAAAAAGTTAAGCTAAGTCGTACTCGAGAATAAAAAGATTTATCCCCAGCAACGGTGCCAAAAAATGTTGCCACCTTACACACACTTGGGTGACGTGGCAAAAATATTCAAGCCACTCGGTGTGTCCTTGGGGGCATGTCTCGAGTCAAGGTTGTCACCTTGTTCTTGACTCCTCTGTTTAGGCTCAACTCCTAACGAGGCCAAGGGGGGTAGACCCTATTAAGTTACTATGGATAATTACTTAGTGTGGTGATGTTATACTGAATGAGTTACTTAGGAGTTTTGAAATTTAACTATAGACAATCAAACATGGCAAGATACAAAAATGAACACACGAAAGCACAATGCTGAGACACAATATATATAGAGAGAAAGAAAATAACCAGTGCCTTAGAATGGAGTAAAAAATTAAGCTCAATGTACTTGCATGTGCTTGTAGTGAATGTTTTGCGATTGCCTCTTGGTACATTTTAAGTTAAATTTGAGGTGTGAGTTTATTAAAATTAGGCGAAGGGGTGGACTCCAGATATACCCGAGAGTACTTGGAGTATGTCCAAAACTAAAACTTCAGGGCTACCCGTAAGGAATATGTGGGATGAATGGATTCTCTGGGGCTTTTGTTCATAATGCACCCATTAGGGTGTGACAGAGATGGACGCCCCGAGGTCACTTGTCAGAAGTTCCCGCTTCCTTTGGGTATTTTGCCACCATGATGGTTTGATCTAGGTGTTGGATTTTCACCTGATGGTTTGTCAATTTGGGAGAGTGAGTCCTAATTATACTAGTCACTCAAGTGATTTTGATACAGCTTGATTAATCGGATGAACCACAGCCAAGTGCAGAGCATACACACCGGAGTCTTGTCAATTTTAGTAAATTTTAAATTGGGTGTTCTTGTTAAAAAGAAAACCCTCCAGGAACCTATTTCAATCCAAGTGGATCTCAATCAGGGAATCAAGGAGGGGTTAATTTTATAATAGCTGAAAAACAAATGATAGAAAAGAAAACAGATGCACAATTCTATTTTTCTAATTAGTCCTACCACGAATCTCTTTCCCCTTTCGGGTCAATCGGGAAGTCGTGGGGTAAGTATTAAGATTAATTTGAAATATAAAATATGGAATATGAAATTGATAATGAAATAAATTATACTACCCTGTATATTAGATCAATTCTAGTTTGAAAAAATGGATGAACAAAAAGCAAGAAAAAGGACACCGATGCAAATCCCCCTAGGGGGGGTGGAGAATGGGGTCGAAAGAGCCTATTCAAAAATTATTTTTATTAAAAGCAATTAAAATATTAGATAAATAATATAATTCCTCTTAATCCTTATACATAGTGAAATCAAGAGCTTACAAAGTGCGAAAAATTAAAGGTTTTAGTCAAATGGGAGACCCCTGGGGGGATTTGAACGCTCCCAAGGCCACTTTCGAGCAGCAGATTCCTTTATTTTCTTTCAAACCTGCTAAAAAACTGCAAGCATATTAGACTAAAATATGCCCAAAAGAACTCTAAAAGTACCTTTGGGTCAGCTTACTTTTAACGAAAAAAAGTAAGCTGAAAACTAGTTAAAAGGAGAAATCAGGAACCAAGGAAAGGAGGATTTCCTTGGGATCTTGGATTTCCTTTTGGGAAGCCAATAATATGTGCAATTTTATTGTAGAATATGAAATTTTAATGTACAACAAATGAAACTACCTTAAAAGCGAGCTACAAATCTTCATTAAAATGCTTGCAAAAATATGGTAATTTCAGCTAGATCTCTTAAAATGTAACTTTATATGCAAAACAAAACTAATAAATAGACTTAGGAAGGGAACTTAATAACTATATATATGTGTGATTTTTTTAATGAGACATATCTGAGCAATAAGACTCCTTAATAGTAACCAGTTTGAAGAAAATTTAAGATTTTTAAAGGAGAAAAAGGGGAAGAGAAGTTCTTGTTGCTGAAGCATATCTGCAAAGGAAAATTCGTAGTGAAGCACCGAGGGGCACGATATTAACAATATCTGTTGGAAACCAATGGAATCAAACCTGAACCATAGATATTCCAATCACGACAAACCTGTAAGCTACACAACAAATCCTGCAAACACAACCATTAAATCTGAAGATACATATGAGAAGTAGATGATACATCATGCAAATAATCTTATTTAGCATACATGTATTGGCTCATTCAAACATATGCAAAAAAATATAAGTAAGTAAGCTTACTTAAAATGATCTATCCCTATGATTCCAATAACCATTCAGGCAGACAACAGTTAAGTGCAAAAAATTAAAAAAATAGCAGTTTCACCTCAAATGCAGCATGATAATGATGATCCACACATGAAAGGTACTCCACAATTGAGCCTCCAAAGCTTCTCTTTATTTCAACAAATGTTGATCAATACACACTTACAATAGCAAGCCCTTCAATCCAGCTCTAACTCCTGGAAGAGGAGGCTTATGCTTGGATATATACAAAAACAATGAGAGCCAGCCCAGGGGGGGTGCAAATCCCAAGGAGATAGACCAAATATGCTGATGGAGAGTCCACCAATGCCTGATATGTGTCTAACTAAGCCAGATCTGAGTCTCATTGAGTGCAATTGTCAATCAGAGAGCTGATCTGACTGACACCTCAACCTGTTGACTGAAGCATCCACCAAAACTCATCCAGATGAGCCAAAACATGTTGAGGAGAGAGGGAGGGCGAAATTCCCCATAAAGGATGCTGAAGATCAACTCTAGATCTGATTTGATCACCTCCTTAAGTCAAGGATTTGTCAGATCGAGTCAATCTGCTTCATATCTGACTGATTTCAATCAAATCGGCTGAGAATCCACTGATCTATGATTTTGTATTTGCTCCATTATTCATCAATTTATTAATTAAAATAATCAATAATTGATTTTTGGGGCTTTCTGACCTGAGTGATGGAAAATCACTCAAAACTATGAAATAGTGGGTCCATGGGTTTACATGGTGCTCTTAGCTTGAAAATGAGCACCTATATGACTGAAACTGATTATTTGTCCCACTTTTATTACAAAATCAAATTTTCCAATTAAACTATTAAAAAATAGCCTAAGTTTTGGAAAAATTAAATTTTAATTAAAAACACTGAAAAAATTGAAAAAATAAAAAGGTTGAAAAAAACTAGGGGGACTTAGACATGTTCATATGACTCAACCATGATGCTTAGCATGTTTATACATTGACACATAGACTCTAATAACCTCAATAGGACTAAATGCCAAGCCGACCACCCCAACTTTGGAGGTATGGAGTGAAAAACTCAGAAATTATCAGTCGTTTATTCAACAACCAATAATAACCAAGGGAAAAAACACCCTGGGCTGATCGGATTGACAAATAAAGTCTAAGAGACCGAGTCTTTTACAAACACTATCATGCTAGAACATTTATTACAATTCCCCCATGGGGTATGAACATGTGATATAGTACAACAAGCACTTCCCATAAGTACTTCCAAAGGTCTTCTGAAGTCCAAACAAGTTATCCTTGTCTGGTTCACCAGGCTCACTTGATAAAAAACCACTAAGTACAACTTAGGTGGTAACACTCTAGACTCTCTTCTTCTCCTTGTGTCATTTTGACGATGTCTTTATTGATCCTGCAATAATCTTGGTACTTTTTCAAGAATACATGTTTCATGTCTTCCCAAGTTTTTGTACAATTCCCACCGAAGCTCATGAACCATCGGAGGGCTGTTCCTTTGATAGTAAGCACAAACACATTCAACTTTTGATCATTAGCACAATAACCATTTCCTCTACAAAGTACTTTGAATTGAAATAAAAATACATCAAGGTATTCATTTTTCAAACCATGAGAATTTTGGTAGAACATGTGGGAGGATGCTTTTCGTTGGCGCTACTCTTTTTGAATATCTGATGGGTAATTCGAAGGTAACAACTTCTCCATCTTTCTTACCTGCCATCTCTTCATAGATTCTTCATGTGCTATTTTGAGGCTCCTCCTTCGAATGTTCCTGTCAACTTGTTAGTAGAATGGGTGGTGCTTACAACACCACTAAGGGGAATGATAATATTTATGCTCCAAATATTGAAAATGAAATAGAATTGAATGTAAAGACAAAAAATTCACACTCAAAATAAATTCAATAAACTGAAATGTAATCATGCAACCTACATGCCCTACTTTAACAATGCATCTACAAAATAATTTGAGATGTACTTTTGCATCATTGATAACTTCCCCGGCAACGACTCCAAAATGTTGGGCCCACTATATGTCAGTTAATTGAAACTTAACATGTAGAGTGCTAAACATAAATTATCAACTCAAGGAAGTATTTTATTTCAAAGCTATCGTGCAAGATCTATGCAAGCACAATTTCTACCTGACACTGTTATCTATTGGTATGCAATCGAAAATGTTTGTAAACTAGATCACACCTTCTTGAAAAGAAAAGAAAGCCTAATCTTATTCATAAACCCAAACTGTAAATCTAATCTCACTTCAACAAAATCAATTCTTATGAAACAAGATCTAATTGCATATATCTAAAAGAAGTCCTATGTTGGCCAACGATCTATCAAATGAATTAACAACACAACAATTATGAAAAATCTAATGAATGAAAGCATAGAACTATGATAAGTTTAATGAATGAAAGAATGAACGAAATAATAAGGAAATCTAAACCATAACATACCTACAATCAACAATACCAGCATGTGCTGAGGGAAGAGGGCCCTTCCTCCACTAAGCAGAGCTAGATCTCCACAATAAAAGTATGCAAATCTAGAATTAAGAAACTGCCAGCATGTATTATTAGAATGGAATGATTACAATAGATCTGGATCAAATCCTACATCATAACATTTCTTTCTCTTTCTCCTCTCCATTCTCAATGAGATTGATTAGATATTTATACATAAAATTATCTCATGAAAATGAGGAACTGAATCCCCAACTTGTGATCTGTAAAAGCTAAAACACGGCCGCAACTGAGATGCAAATCAATATGTTATTATGTGGCATGCATTTTCGGTTAACGATGTAATAGCTAGCTGTGAGCGTCCTTTACATGACAAATCACTCCACAATCCATCATTAGTAAAATTATTCATAATAGTCTTCAATTTATCAAATATAAAGGAAAATAATCATTATTAACCACTTAAAACATCAATGGAAGTAGTATGCTGTTTTACGCACAGATACAACAAATGGATGGAAAATGGAATGATAAATGGGCAATAATGGGAAGAAAATTGATGAAATATATGTCAATAAGTGTTGGAAAACTGGACAATTCCAGGGCCCAACATCACCCCCAACCTGAACTTGTTGCATGTCCTCATGCAACCCAATACCTGTGTAGCATCCATTCACTTGTTTCTTTTCATTTTACTATGTAAGGGGAGTTGCAACTACGACAAGTAGAAGGATAGGAAAAGTTTTAGTGGAGTCACAGCTATACATAGGATGAATATGGCAGAGTTGTAGCTGCGAAAAGAATAAAAACGGACAAAATTTTAACGGAGTCGCAGCTAAGCCGAGTGAAAAAATGATCGATATTTACGGAGTTGCAATTTCCTAAAACAAGAAAATAGGAAAAAGTTTTACGGTGTTGCAACTACGTGAAATAGGAAAAAGGAAAGATGTATGGTGTTGTAGCTGCACAAAACAGGAAAGAGGAAAGATTTACGGTGTTGTAGCTGCACAAAATGGGAAAAAGGAAAGATTTACGGTGTTGCAGCTGGACAAAATAGGAAAAAGGAAAGATGTATTTTGTTGCAGCTGCGCGAAAAGGGAAAGAGGAAATATTTATGTTGTTGCTGCTATGCAAAATGGGAAAAAGGAAATATTTACGGTGTTGCAGCTGCGTGAAATGGGAAAAAGGAAAGATTTTTACGATGTTGCAGCCTTTTGAGCAGAAAAATTTTGAAGTCATTTTATCCCAAATTACGAACTGGGTTTGGATAAATTTTTTTTGGCAATTTTACACTAGTCCAATGCACCTACACACCAAAAATTGGAGATACCCACATCACGAATTTTGAGAAAAATATAAATTGGCTGTAGATGATTATGGTCATTTTTTCAAAGAACGTACATTGGATTGGGATGAAGGTTACTAGTCTTGTTCATCTTGGTATTATTTACTTTCTTTCCAAATATCATGAGAATCCAACTTACCAATTGCAAGATATCCTCATTTAAATTTCTACACTTTTGTAGAAGAACATGAATAAAAATGTGTTGCAGCTGAATTTCCTGAACCAATATTTCACAAAATACAAACTAGGTTGGGATAAACTTTTGTAAGAAAATAACTACCATTATAATGCATCTCCACACAAAAAATTAGACAAACCCACATCACGGATTTCGAGAAAAATATGAATTGGATGTAGATGATGGTGGTCATTTTCTCAAAAACCATGCATTGGATTGAGCTGAAACTTACCATAGTTATTCTTCCTAGTGTAATGCTTCTTCCTTCAAAATTTCATAAAAAAATAGTTTACCATTTTCAATATATCCTTCAATCAAATTCTACACTTTTGTATTAAAAATGTGGACAAATGAGAAATAAAATGTGAACTTGATGGCAAAAGTTGTTTTGAGAATCCACAATAATTATCAAACAATTATTGTCTATGAACTTGACAAGGAATGAAAACAACCACTCTCTCCCCCAAACTGAATATAGAGCATGTCCACGTCCATCTTTCTTAACAATAGACCAATATTGGGAGTAAACGTTACCTTAATGCTGCTGCGATAAACTTCACATCAGACCTTGAAAATGATTCTACATGATTTCCATTGTGCTCTGTTTGAAGAAACAATTGTGAATAACACTCAACTCTCTATTATTCTATGCTTTGAAAATATTTTCTCCAACAAATTTACATTCAGTGATCTCCTTTAAATCTGCTCACAACAAGTCATACTATAGACCATTATTACCCTTGGAATGATATATTAAACCGATATGGGCCTGAAGAAAATAAAATGTTGAGGCTGATAGTTAAGAAAAGCAAATTCCATTGATCACATCTTTGAATAATCCATTTCAAAATCGAATTCCTTTATTCATATTTTCACGGGCTGGTTGTAATTTTGATGCTAATAACCATGGGCCAACTCTCACATCAAATTTTGAATATGTAAAGGAAAACCTGATAGAGTTGGATTTGCAAAAACTAGAATGCTCATGATGGCTAAAACCAATGTTTGCATTAGTGGATGATAAAAATGAGCCAAGGAAATCATACCTTTCTTTAATGGAAACATATTCATAAGCTAGAAATGATGACTGGAAATGTAATGTAGGATTCATTTCTTCATACCATTGAGTGCAGCAGCCTTTCATTTCTCCCCCAAACGGAATAATTTCCATGTCCTCATGGAAGAGATTAGTTTTTATCTAAGTTAAAAATAACCATCTCCCCCAAACTAAATGGAAAGCACGGGCCTCATGCATCATTTCCTCAAATTGCATCCATAGAAGATTTATGGTTCTCACATGCATAAAAATTCCCAAATTTGGAAAGAACAACTTTCAAGCAACTGCTTTATTTCTTCTTAGTGTTGGTTTTTATGTGGCAGTAGCAAGGATTCTTTTCTTACTACTGGTTCTTGTGTGGCAGCAACAATACTTATTTTCTTACTATTGGTTCTTGTTTAGCAGAGACAAGACTTCCTATTGTTGGTTCTTGTGTGACAACAATAAGGTATCCTTTGATTATTTTCATGCTTGGTCAGTTGGGTTGGTAAGATGTTGGGTAGGACTTTGAAGTGGATGTGCATGAATGATGAAGTGTTAGAATTGAGAGGGAAAGGATGGGAATGGATGGACATAAAATGCTATATATAAAATGGGAATGGCTAATGCTTAGTGGTTCTTCATGACATTTCCCTAAATATTTAATAAATAAAAAACTCATGCTATTTTACCTCAAGTGTTACCTCCATGGAAGCCTTGGTTGACATGAATGGACTGGTGTATGCTGGAGCTATGTAGACCGATCTGATGGTGAGACACATGTATATGAGAGTTGAAACTAGATGAGGATGAATTTGACCCATGATGTTGTGCTGATTGCATGTAAGACTACTAACTGCTGGAAGAAAATGGAAATTAGTTGCAAAACTACTGAAACAAATGATGCTGCAAGTCATTGTTGAAACCATTAGATCACATAATCTTTAGCTGCTACAAACCGAGGTTCAATTCTTACCATGCGAATGAATGTGCTGAAGATGATCATGGAAACAAATCATTGGATTACCACCTATTAATATATGTCATTGACCAATGTGAAACAACTCACCTTTGATGACAATGAGATCTAAAGTACCTTAGTGCATCTTGACAGGTATGAATGGATGTGTTGGGGTCGAGTCACCTTCAACATTTGTCAATCAAAAGGAATTAATGAATCCCCATGATTAACAACAAGGAAATATGCCATTAATTCAGGAAGATACCAGGTCACTATAAAACTCTAATCTTAATCCCAGATAATGTGTTAGAGTCGATGGGGCAAGACCATTGGAAGGTGGATCTTAATGAATTCCACATCATCCAATACGAGTACAAAATAAATGATTGTGAATAATCATAGTGAAAAATAGAACCAACATGAAGCTCGAATGTGGAAATTATATGTAAAGTCGTGATGTAGTAGTGATGGAAAATAAAATGGTTATGGTGACTACATAAGCAGTGGAAAATGGGACTTCGACATGAATGGATTTTTAGGGTTTTGAAATGAGGAGGGTGAATGAATCTACCATAGTGCAATTGGCTTCTTGAGAGGTTTATTTTTGGCAACAATTGGTAAGTGATTCTTGGGATGTAGCAATGGGACTTGAATTATGGAACATTGGTATGGTTTTCACATCAATCTCTTCATTTTTTATGTCCTCAATACATTTGCAAATTGAGAAAAAGTCTTCAAGAGTCACTCGTGCATGTATTGACCTTTTTCTTCCAAGGACCTACAAAAACCTAGCACTTGCCTGCAATAAAACATGAGATGATGGAAGAATAGAGATGATTGGTATCTCTTCACATAACACTTATGAAGAAAACAACAAGCAATTACTTATAAAATAAATCCAAAGAAAAATGAACAAAGCAAAATCCATTTTATACCTGCGGGAGAGGATTGTCCATTTAGACTCACCAACAGTATTCTAATCATAGATTCTTAGTTCCTTGTACAATTTGAGTGATTCCAAATCCAAATCAATTAAATTAATAGGTATATATCCCTTAGAAACATGTTTTTAAAATTCTATGTAATGATGTTCCAAATCAGTGAGTAACAACCTGCATGACAAGGTGTTTTTCCAAATTCTGGACTAGACCAATAGTCACGGTTTTAGGTTTAACTTCTTCGTTTGATAACAGATTGATGTGATTCAAATTGGATATGAGATTATATTCATATAGGTATCTCCATTAGAAAAATTATTTGAATCCAATAAGAATTGATGGGTCAAATAAGCCAATGAACATTCTAGGAAGCAGAGTTTTAGGATTGCTGATTTGTGATAGGCAATCAGTATTTTGGTCATACAATTTGCATAAGATATCGGAATGGAGTCATTCAAATTGATTCGTAAAATATATTCATAGGGGAATATACCAATTAAACATGTTTTCAAGATATGTCCAATAAGGAATCCAAAAATTGAATGTCCCAGCTCTGTTCCTAAGCTGCCTGCTTGACACCCCGTTAGTATTTTGGCCATACATTTTTCGGTTAATACCCAATATTAAAAATTCAAATTGTTTTGGAAACTAGATTTAGAGGGATACTTGGGATGTAAAATGGTTTTAAAAATAAGTCCACTTGGTCTCTCAAAAATGGACTGTCTCGACTGTGTTTCAGTGAACGTTACAAGCCAAAATGTCACAAAAAATTTAATAAATGAAATTTGACCCCCAAAAAGTGACCGGAATAGGTGTGAATGTTTTTAATGATGTAAATTTAAATAAAACACACAACCATACCAAAAATTTCAAGCATTGAGCACCTATATTGACTTACACATTTCCGTTGCAGCCGTAATTGCAACTCTTAAAAAATAACATAATGTTGAAATAAATCATGTGTATTTTTATGGATGTGTTATATCTAATCGAAAACAAAATACATGCCATGATGTAAAATACACATGTGTCTCAAACTTATAAATTCTCACCTATAGTACAGTCACAGTTGGGTGTTGTAGCTCACTGTCACAGCTGGTGTTGCAGCTCATTGTCACAACTGGGTGTTGCAGCTCACTGTCATAGTTGAAAATCACAACTGGGTGTTGCAGCTAACAAATTCATTCCAAATTTCAAGATTGAATGGTTTCCATAATCATTGGCTCATTTTCCTATGGATCCTTCATTCACCTTTCCTAATTACTGTAATTTTGTTTTCAGGAAAGTGTTTTTTTATAACAAATAAAGACAAATTAAATTTTGAACATTGAAGACAAAAATGATTTAATCATTTTGCTCAAATAGTCAACAATTCCAAAACATGCTTGGAAACATATCATACCCATTCCTTATCTTTCTACTTTCTGATCGTCCAGATCGTAACAAGGCGCAGGAATAGAGCATACTTATTCAAAAATAAAAAAACTTTAAAAAAAAAGCATGGTCTTATTCTGTTATTCTATTCTACCCTATTCTACTTGGAAATATAAAAATTGTTGAAGTGTATGCATATTTCCAATGGAGCCACTTTCGAAGAAGTGACTCAAGCAGGCTCATCTCCCAACAGAAAAATATAACTTTATGAATGCTAGGATATGAGAGATCAACTTCCCTTGAAATTATGGTGCCAATAATTGGTGAAGTATGGAATGATGTTGTAGACCGATGACAGATTGAAACCAAGCTTCAATATAGTCTTTGTTCCCTTGATTTCTCATGGATGTGACATCATGAAGCTCCTTAGTAAACTGATCTTACTCAATGGATAAGAGAGTCAGATCTAATGATGTAAATGATGCTTCATTTTTTTGTTCCAATGTCCATTATTGATCAAATATTACGCGTGTCTTGTTGATCTTCTCTGCTTTCTTATAAGGACTAGAAGAAACTCCATCTGCAAATCTTGGATTTAAAACATGTTCAGGCCTCATATGGATTTGCTGCAATAACACACAGCCATTTTGCAGTGGTGTAGGTGAGGTAGAACAAGAGGGAAATGTAGGAAAATTTTGCAGTTCAGCACTGTAAGCATACTGTACTGCTTTATTATGGTTAGGGTGGAGGTTGGATTGGACAGGAAATTGTGTTGGATACCAAGGAGTTTGATGAGAAAATAGATGTGGCTGATGTAGAGAATTGACTTGTGAGGTTGATATTGAAGGACCAAGTTGTGTTACAGCATGAGGGAGAGTGGCCATGTGGTCATAAGATAGGAAATTCCAACCTTGTGGATAAGGTAGTTAAGAGTTAAATTTAGGCCGCAACAACTGCCATGGTGGAAGAGTATTCAATGAATGAGTATGAGAGTAAGGAAATGGAGGGATAGAATTTTGAACCATACATGTAGGCCATGGTTGACATGACTATTGCAATTAGTTAGCTACAACTTCCAGATCTCTTTGATATGTTTCTTTCATCCTTGTTAAGGAGGGACAATAATCCCTGGAATGATTCAAGTCACATATGCCAAAAATTGTGGGACTATCCAAAGGATAATCCATTGCAGGATGTTTCTTCTGACACCGAGGGAAAACTATTTCTTCAAATTCGTCATGATTTTTTTAACCTGCAAAACAATAAATTCAGAATTTAGTGAATCATTGATATCAACATTAGAATTTTTAAATACATTATTGATTTCAACTCGTAAAACTCTTGTTTTTGCAGCAGATTTCAAAACTAAAGATAAAAGTTCCTTAGAATTATTACCGGTCTTGAAGTTTCCTCTTGAATACCTTCTACATAAATCACAAATATCATCATATGCTAACTGAAATACATTACCTGTTCCTAGAATATTTAGTATTTCTAAATATTCACTTGGAGTCCCTTGAGTAGAAGTGTTTTTAAGGTCTCCTTCCCTAGTTTCCTTTGTTTGGATATTTGGAGGTTATATTGAAAGCGTTTTATGTATTCCTTTGTTATAGCTGATTTTACCACACCAGGTGAATCACACTTGTATGGCCTTCCCCTGTCCCTCTGTAGACTCCTTAGACCCCTTGGACCATTTTTTGTCCTTTGATGTTTCCTAGACCATCCCTAAAAACATGTGAAAATTTCTATACGCGACTTTTAAACCCCTTATCACGTATATATGCGGGTTTGACCCCTAAAACCATGTACATTGGGATGTGTACAAAATCCAAATCCTTTTGGAGTTTTCCTTGACATGGATCCAACTCACTTGTCTCTTGGCCTTCCATATGCCTTGAGATCGCTCGGATTCGACCTTTCATTACCCCATTGAAAAGCTATATAAGGAACCCTTTGGATACATTGAAGCATAAGAGAATTGAGAGTAAAGAAACTATAGTCCATTTTTGCTGGAACTTGTGCTTGAGTTTGCATCCCTTTGTCCCTTGGAGCACTTTGGTGTTCTTCCCAAGCTTTCCTTTTGCTTGTGAGCTTCCTATCAAGAGATGGAGGATTGAGGTGGTGGAGGCCCATGCGGGGGATTCAGTTTCTCCAATTCACAGACATGCCGACAGAGGTTGTATTCATTGTAATATCTGATTTTATATTAATAGAAATATCTTTTCCTATCCAATAATTTATATTTGAATGAATATTTTATCCATTTTTGATTTCAAATGCTTATACGTTGTTGATTATATATGCTAGAGTAGATCTAACACCAATATATATAGTATGCTTGTCTTGTTTACTTATTGTTGAGGAAGTGATTCATCAATTCAAGCGGAAGTTGGAAAGCTCAAAGCGGATCTACTTCAACCGTCCGGAATAAGGTACGAGGTTTGATTCTTTAGTGTTAGATACTTGATTTCTCTTGCATATTGGAAAGAATTGATTTTTGGAGTCAAGCTGTCTGTTGTGGTACCCCAAGCCATAGGAATTTCTCTCTGTAACAGAATTGGTGACTCCACTGGGGAGTTCCTAGTAGTTTTCCTTTGGGGGTTTTCTATCGGCATTCAATGACCTTGAATTGCTCTTTTTTCTCTGTTTCTATGTCGGGTTTGGGGGCATGTTTTCCTAGTAGTGTCTCATTGGTGTGAAGTTTGCTTCAACTTGTCTGTTTTCCTTTATTTTTATGCACCTTTATTCCTATACGCAAGTTTTTAACTCATAGTCACGTATATACGTGGGTTTCACTGCTATTTTTACATACACACGCGGGTTTACTGCGAACAATCGCGTATACCCTTAGTTTTTCCTTCTAGAGGAAGATTGATTGTTGCTGGGTGAATTTTGATGATTGCTAAGTCTCCTTTGACACTGCTAGAGTCTATATACACCTCTATTTCTGACTAGAGACGTTTCAGTATATCGAGTATTTCTAAATATTTAGCTTACATTTCCTTGAGTAGAAGTGTTTCTAAGGTCTCCTTCCCTAGTTTCCTTTGTTTGGATATTTGGAGGTTATATTGAAAGTGTTCTATGTATTCATCTAGAATCTCTTCTTCTCCTTGTGTCATTTCAAAGATGTCTTTATTGACCTTGCAATAATCTTGGTACTTTTTCAAGAATACTTATTTCGAAGGTACCCTAGTACAATCTACTGAGTTTGAACAGATGATTTGATGTCGAACAATTAGTCGAATCTCTCGATCAAAGTTCAATGATGTGAACCCATGTCAATAGTGAGAGAGTCTGTCATTAAGGTATATAGATCTCAAGGTACTAAACTTGTTTCTAAGACTAATTCCTAGGTGATGAGCTGATTTCGATAGGAATACTCTCATCGAAGGAGGGCCATGATGAATCCCACATCGACGACACAAAATTGGAACAAACTTCTGGAATGATGTAGATAATGTAACCATCAGACTGACTCAAAAGTACTGACACAAAGGCTATTTTAACTGCATAGGTAAACTTATAACTTCCCTTTGAACATTGGGTGGCATGACAAAATACTTGACAACATTGACTTGACGAGGAGGAACACAATACGACAATGGACAATGTATTCTTTAAATGAATAAAAAGAGTGACATGAATCATGAAATTGGATAGACTCAGAGATAATACGATATACCCAATTAACTAAATGAAATATAGACAAGTGCCTTGTACAAAGGTGACGACAAACTACCATATTATTTGCAAAAATGAATTGATTCCCTTCCCTTAATTTCCCCATCATGATTGATGAGTGCCTCTTTTCATTTTTATGACCTCAAAGAGGGTAACAAACACTCATTGTAGCTTGTCTGAAGACAAGTCCATTCTCATACATTTTACAAACCTGAGAAAGGAGGGGTTCGTACCCAAAAATGGGTCTCTCAGCATTTAGTTTAATGAGACCAGTGAAAGTTAATTCAGTACCGTTCATGTTTAGAGAGTCTGAATGAAGACGAAAGAAGAATATTTTTGGAGAAACCCACCAACAAATCCTCGTCGAGAAGGGTTCTCACTTTGTCGATGCCCAACCAGTTCAATCTCCCTAAGCACTGGTCCAGACAGGTTTTACACTTCCCAGCAATGTCTGCGGAGCAGACGAGGTCTCACCCGAGATGTTCAAGGGAGAGTTTTCAGAACCAAGTTTCCAGTAGTGGGGAAGGAGGATATGGGGATCTGACGGGGAGACACCATAACTACTAGATGTAGAGCTTTGCAGTAAAATTTAAACAATTTCCACAACTTGCAGAGTGTATTCATAACTTATGCAGTCATTATAGATTCATTTCCACAACATCATACAGTTGCCAAAGGATCACTAATACCGCATCATTGTTCATAAAACATATCAACTCATAGTGCAACAGACAACAACAGATTTTAAAATAGATCACATCAATATAACAAAAAGAGACTAAATCACAGTGACATCATAGAAAAACAAGTTGCAACATCATAACAGATTAGATCACAGCAGTGATAATATACAAGATTCATGCAATAATTTTCATATCATATTAATCTTGTGCAAAAGATCCAAATTATACAATTCTTCTCCAAAATCAGAGACTGCATACATTATGAAAGACCTAGATAAATCATAGATACACAGGGAACTATTCAAAAACCAGATTGGACTAGAGCTTATGCCACAATTATCCTCTGATGCAATTCTCCTATGATGATCATGCTCCTCTTATTTCTCTCCTATTCTTCTTCGTACCATCTACTTGAAAAACTATATCTATAAAAAGGCTTCTGCCATTACGTTGAGGGTCCACTTCTAACTAATTTATAACCGCTAATGACCTATTACTACAAAACTTGGTCAAAATAACATAAAAAATATTCAAAGCGGTTATTCTTCCACCCATCGGACTAATCTGGCCTTGCGTTGTACTGCATGAGGTTGCGCAGCTACCGCGATGCTATGTAACTCACTTACAAAAAGCCATACCAACAGGCCCCCAACATAGTCTTGTGGCTCCTCCCTGAGCCACGTCAGGTTGATAGGGTATGTGCTGATGTTTGTGCCTTGAAATCTTCAAATTTCTTTGCAATCTCACTAACTTGAAGCTGGACTTTGTCGGTAGTACTCTGACAATTAGTCAAATCTTGATTCACTAGGTGCTCTTCTATGGCTTTGATGTCGATCATTTTTTGATGCTATTATATTTCCTGCAGCATGGAAAATGCTTTAATAGCCAACTATCCACCGATTTCCTAAAATTCATCAAGCTAAGCACAACACTTTTGTTAGCATTCATGTGCATGGGAGATTCTCTGCCATAGATCCTTCAGTTCCTCGGACATTGTGATCTGTACCATCAGTGGCATGGCCCTCAGTGATGTCCTCAAGGTCATTAGTTGACCTTCATCTTCTTTCACTTCAGCAATTATTTGAACAAGCTGCTTATCCTGGACAATGCTCTGCCAAAACTGCGTTGTCTCTTCCATAATGGTTTTGGCCTCTTGTTCCATGCTTTCATACTGAGTTGTGATGTCTTAAATGGATGCTTTCCTTTCCATAACCTGATCCAGTGGCATTGTAGGTTGTACCAAGGAATTGAGCATCAGGTTGGTATCTTGAAGTTGAACAATAATTTGGCCTTCTCAACTGGGGTGAGTTCAGTTGTGTTCTCAAAAATGTGTTGGCAGGATTCAGAAACAGTCTGGTCGACTTCATCGCACCTGGAACTCATCTACACCTATTCAATGATCAGGTCATCTTGTACCTTTTTCAGTTCTGTAATCTCTTCAGTCATCTTTCCCTGCATCTCAGCATGTGCCTCCTTCAAGGCGTCAATATCTCAAACTTTTTCTTCTGCCATCTGCACCTGGACTTGATGTAGCTTGTCTACCTGTTTTTGTAGCTTCTCTACGATGCTCTGGGACTGGACATAGCCCTCAGTTAGTTATTTATGTTGTTCCACCCATTCTAGGGTGGAAAGATGCTGCAACTCCACTAATTCCATAGAGGAAAACTTGTTCATGTCCAAAGCCACACTCTGGATCGGTCGCAGCAACTGGTGAACTTCCTCATTTCTTGCGTCGATCGTAGTCCGGGGAACTTGCATGTTTCTATCCTGAGGCTCAGTGCTAATAGATGGGATGTCCTACATCATGGGTCAATAGATGTATGCCTAGAAAAAATGCCAAAAATTGAATCTAATAGATCTCTTAACACACCAAATTCTTCATGGTTTGACTCTCGGATCGCCTTTGTCGCATCCATGAATGAGTCAGTGACCACTTTGATAAGCCATTGTAGTTGGTCCTCCATCCCCAACCTAGTACCACTACCTGCCTCATATTCTTGGTGCCATTTGGTGTGAGTCTTCTCCCGCATGCAATTTGCTGCATCCTCAGGGTTCGTTGATGACTCGTTGTCAGAGTCATGAGTTCTCAGCTCCTTCTAGGCAGTCTCTTCTAGGGCATCTAGTGGTGGCTCTTTAGACAATTCCTCCTGAATCACCATGTTTTTCCACTTTGTAGACCACTCTAAGACAATGGAATCCAATTCTTCTATCATGACTTTGTAAGGAAAATGTAGCCACTGTCGGTCAGGGTCCTGTCACGCCTGAATGTAGATAGAGTGGGGACCGATGGAAAACCTAAAGATCCACTGAATCTTGGCTGCAACATAAGGAGAGACTCAGGGAAAAGCAACAACCATGGCTTGAAATGATTCCCGATAAACCCAAAAGTGACTAGCATAGTCCACATTTCAATTGGGCTCTTCAACCCATCATAATTTTTTATACCTTTCACCTCAGCACACCTTTGCTGCATCAACTGTCATCGATTGATAGTCTTCTGGTTCCATCCAAGAAACTAGCGCAATAAGGATCAACAACCAACTATATGAAAATGACCACCCAGCTTGAGCAACAACCCCATCTTCTAGCAACTGATTCAACAAAAATAGATACCAATTCATTTGCACCCCCTCAACACACTTCTAGACGTAGGAAACAATACCCAAATTGCATTAGACTAGACAGTTTCCCCGAATGACCTTGCTCACCAGAATCCTTGTGTGAATGCACACTACCTCTGAGTTAATGCTAGTGATGTGATAAGGATGGCCATCATGCTGTAAGCTAGAGCACTCCTTCAACTGCTTGGCAAGTCTTTTGTCAGTATCCCTCCCCAGGATATACTGCATCGGATCTTCCCCGGCCTATGGCAAGCCTATGATGCTTGCAATCGAATATACTATAACAGGGATCGGCATATTCAACCAAAGCATCCCTCCATGAAGACAAGCCAACAGTTTCTTCAACCACATATGGGATTCATTCAATCGCCCAAAATGAGGCATATTGATGAGCCCCAACAATCTAGATTAATCTAACCCACTGGCCCAGGGTTGAGGAATCCACCGAATTGGGGCACTAGGCCCCATCGGGATTGACTCATAGGGATCATCCCTGACATATTTGAGCAATAGCAAGTCATGGTATTCAAATTTCAACCTAATCAATGCGGGGATGATGTTGACTGAGCACTTCATCCCCTCCGGTAGCGACGATAGTTTTGGTGGATACTTCTGATTCTTTTGTAGCTGCCTCGACTTGGCTCCCGTACGTGTAGGAGAAACATATCCCAAAATTTCATGAACAGAGACACCCAGAGGTGCCACGAACTCAACATCTCCCAAGTTCAATTGCCCAATCTGTGCAGTTCCTTCTCCTTGCACTCTCACTGATGTGCGAGTTTGCCTCTTTTGCGACGGTGTGGGACTAGGCCTCTGAGCCTACCACCTCTGCTTGGGAATGGATGATGAACCGAGTACAATCGATGATGCCGTCGCATCGGTACAATCCACCACTGGTGCAGCTTCCATTCACCTAGTGAGATAGTTAGTTGTAGTAATGATGTATCACGCACTAGTCTACTTCCCTGGTGGATTAATGGGACCCACATAATCCACAACCCATTTATCAAATGGCTACATAGTCACTTACGGTACCAGCAGCATCTCATCCCACCGCGATGGTTTACCGACACGCTAGTAGATGTCACAGCTCCTTGCATAGGCTGTGTCATCATTATGCAATGTAGGCCACATTAGTCTTGTGCGCAACACCTTCCACACAATATCCTGACCTTAGTAGTGGACTCCCTCAATTCCTGCATGTGCTTCTTCGAGAATGGAACCCTGCTCATGCGGTAAAATACACCGTCGCAAGATTTCATTCGGTCTAACCTTATATAACTGTCCAACAATTAATTGAAAATCAGAAGTATTTACTACCATCTGCTTCTTTTGGCTAGTCGACATGTCCTTCGAGGTGACACCAGTGGCCAAAAATTGAATAATTGGTGCATAGTGATCATCTGCGATGTCAACATGAAACAATTGCGCATCTAGCAATACATCATCAATATTGGTTGGTTCTTCACTGTTCTTGACACGAGATAGATAATCTGGGCCATTGTTTAATCGCCATGGCATCACAACTATTTCAAAATCAAACTCCTAGAAGAGTAACAGCCATCGAAAGATCTCCCCCCCCAACACAGGATTATTGACCAGGTATTGCAAAGTAGAATGATCGGTGAACACATTGAAATATCCGCCTAGCAAGTAGTGCTAGAAATTTTGTAGCGCATAAACCATCACCAAGCCTTCCCTTTCTGTCACTGTATAATTTCATTCAACAAAAGACAACTTTCTACTGGCATATGTGATTGGGTGATCTAGGTCTCCCTCACCTGGTTGTGCAAGAACAGCCCCCAGCTCGATAGAAGAAGTGTCAACGTACACATGGAACTCCTTATCCCAATCAGGAAAAACCAGTATGGGCGCAGAGGCCATCTTGGCTTTCAAAGCGTCAAAAATTCCTTGACATTCCTGAGTCCATTCATAGGCCGCATCCTTCTTTAGTAGTGTCTCCATGGGGGCAGTAATCACTGTGTATCCTTTGATAAACTTGCGATAGTATCTAGTATGCCCCAATGTGGCCCATGTTACCTTCTTTTACACTCCTCAGAGGGGGGCGTGCCAAAAATATTCAAGCCACTCAATGTACCCTTGGGGGAAAGTCTCGAGTCAAGGCTGTCACCTTATTCTTGACTCCTCCATTTAGGCTCAAATCCTAACAAAGACAAGGGGGGTAGACCCTATTAAGTTACTAAGGAAAATTACTTTAGTGTGATGGTGTTAAATTGAATAAGTTGTTTAGGAGTTTGCATTTCACCATTAATAACCATAGATGACAAGATGAAAAAATGAGCACAAGTAAGCACAATGCTGACACACAGTATATATATCGAAAGAATTAAACAAATAACCAGTGCCTTAAAATGAAGTCATAAAATAATCAAACGTACTTACATATGCTTGGAGTGAAATGTTTTGCAATTGCCTCATGGTACGTTTTAAGTTAATGATAAAAATGAGTGGATTAAATCAGGCGAGGGGGGACTCCAGATATACCCTAGGGGTACTTGGAGTATGTCCAAAAATAAACCTTCACAGCTACCCACAAGGAATGTGTGGGCTGAATAGAGTCTCTAAGACTATGCTCATAATACACTTGAGGGTGTAACAAATATTGGCACCCCGAGGTCACTGTCCAGGAGTTCCCACTTCCTTTGGGTATTTTGCAACCGTTTACAGTTTGATCAAGGCGTTGTATTTTTTCCTGATGGTGGTTAATTGGGGAAGGTGAATCCTAATTAATCTAGTCACTCACATTTCATTTGATGCAGCTTGACTGATCGAATGAACCACAGCCAAGTGCAGAGCATACACACCGGAGTCTTTGTAATTTTTAGTAAATTTTAAAGGATGTGTTTTTAGAAAGAAAAACCCTACAGGAACCTCTTTCGGTCCAAGTGGACCTCAATCAGGGAATCAAGGAGGGGATTTATTTTAGAAATACTGTTTATAGAAATTAATTAAAATCAACAAAAAATAAGCAAACCACAAGTTTTCTAATTAGTCCTACCAAGCATCTCTTTCCCCTTTCGGGTCAATCGAGAAGTCATGGGGTAAGTATTAAAGTTACATTGATACTGCAATATGGAATATATGATAAATTAATCAAAGCATATTATTTTTCATAAATGAAACTAATGTAGAGAGAAAAAATAAGAAAATGCAAAAAAAAAAAAATGACACAAATCCCCCCAGGGGGAATGGGGAATAGGCTCGAAAGAGCCTATTCAAAGAAAATTTTTGTTATCATCGGTTAAAATATAAGAAAAATTATATGATTCCTCTTTGTTCTTATACATAATGAAACCAAGATCTTACAAGGTGCCAAAATTAAAGATTACAGTCGAAAAAGGGAGACCCCTGGGGGGATTTGGATGGCCCAAAAGTCACGTTCGAACAATAGCTTCTCCTCTTTATATAATACCTGCTAAAAAAATGCAAGCTTATTAGAATGAATTATTCCCAAAATCACTTTGAAAGTACCTTTGGGTCAGCCTGCTTTAAACCAAAAAAAAGCTAAGTTAAAAGTAGTTAAAGAGGTCAAAAAGGAACCAAGGAAAGCAATATTTCCTTGGGATCTTGGCTTGCGTTTAGGAAGACAATGTTATGTGCACTGATTGCTGGATTTTATCTTTTAAAACAGAAAACAAAAATCTAATGCATGAAAAATATGGATTCTCTTTAAAATGCCATTAAAAAAGGATGATTTCCCTAAAACTAGATCTAGAATGCTTATGAAACATTTAAGGATCAATATCTAGATTATGATCCTTTAGAAAATAGATCTATGTTAAGTTTTACTTTAATATAATGGATATAAATGATATCAAATCTTTTAAACAAAGTAACTAGGTAAAAATTTGATTTTAGAAGGAGGAAGAGATAGAAAGAGTGTTGGAAGCCCGGGAAAGTTGGGCTTTGCAGTCTACTTTGGTTGAACACCGAGGGATTATGTCCTCAAAAATATCCTGAATATGAGGAAGATTCAAACTAGAGCAACCTCTTCTACAAGTGATATCACCTACAACTTATAAATCCTTGCACAAACAGATGGTTAAAACATGGGTGTTGCTGGAAAAGGAGAATTAGAAAGCATGCAATTAAACTTAAAATACATGCAACTGAAAGAGATATGCAACAAGTGAATAGTAAGAGAATAAATCAAACTATAAAGATCTCTTACCCCAATGGGAGGGAGCTCTCCTTCATGCCCAACAATTAACCAGCAAAAGCAAAGATCAATAATATAGATTATACCTCATAAGCACTTGACAATCACCATCCACACATGAAAAGCATTACACAGTAGAACTTGCCTCCAAATATTTATTTATTCCAAAATAGTAAACAATACAATAACAAGAACTCTTCAATCCAGATTTAACTTGCTTGGAAGAGGAAAACCGTGCTTTATTTATAACAAAATATAGAAACCTAGCCCAGGGGGGCACAATTCCCAAGGAGAGAGAGACTGCAGCTGTATGTGGAGTCAATTTGAGCTTGATCTGAGTCTCACTGAGTCTAATATGAGTCTCATTGAGTGAAACTGTCAATCAGAGAGTTGATCAGACTGACACCTCAACCAATTAACTAAAACATCCACCAAAACTCATCCAGATGGGCCCACAAGTGTGGAGGAGAGAGAGAGGGCGCAATTCCCAAGATTGCATGTTGTGGTGCATTCCCTATTCAGCCTAGATCACCTCCTTATGTCAAGGAATGGTCACCTCCAGTCAATCCAAAGCCGATGAGACTGATTTTAGTCAAATCAGAGCAAATCCCAATGATTTAGGATTTGGGGTTTTCTCCATTATTTAATTAATTTATTAATTAAAATAATCAATATTTGATTTTTAGGGTTTTCTAACCTGAGTGATGGGAAAATCACTCAAAACTTAGGAAAATTGGGTTTATGGATTTACATGGTGCTTTGAGTTTGAAAATGAGCACCCCCATTACTGAAACTAATTTCCGAGCCCACTTTTATTACAAAACCAATTTTTCCAATTAGACTATTAAAAAATAGGCTAAGTTTTGTGGAAAATTTAAAATTAAAAAAAACTTAAAAACTTAAATAAAATTAAAACCTAGGGGGACTTAGACATGTTCATATCACTCGACCATAATTCCTAGAATGTTTATACATTGACACATAGAGTCTGATAACCTCAATAGGCCTAAATGCCAAGCCGACCACCCCAACTTTGAAGGTATTGAGTGAAAAACTCAGAAATTATCAGTTGTTTATTCAACAACCAATAATAACTAAGGGAAATAACACTATGGGATGATCGAATTGACAAATAAATTCCAAGAGAATGAGTCCTTTACAGACACAATCATGCTAGAAAATTTTATTACAACTCTCCTACAAGGTATGAACATGTGATATAGTACAACAAGCACTTCCCAGAAGCAATTCTGAAGGTCTTCTAAAGTCCGAACAAATCATCTTTGTCCGCTTCACCAGAATCACTTGATAAAAACCCACTAAGTACAACTTAGGTGGTAACATCCCGAAGAATTTTGACATTATTCGGTGGTGGTAAACCTAGGATTAACACGATCTTCGCCGGATCGCCAACAGACCTTGTTTGCAGATTATGTGCCCTAGTAGCATGCCAAATGGTGCACAAAAAATACACTTTTTAGAGTTTAGGGCGATCTGATGCTGGCGACACCTTTCCAGCATCAGTCACAGGTTGTCCAGATGGTCCCTAATTAGTCCGTAGACAGTCTAGTCATCCATATACACCTACAGGAACTTTTAAATAAAATCTTTAAATACAGCGACAACTACGCAAGAGAATACAGCTGGTGCATTCTTGAGCCCAAATGGCATGAATGTATATTGAAAATAGCCCCACTCAGTGATAAACGTAGTCTTATGGCAATCCTGCTTCACAATCTAGATCTGGTGGTATCTCGAGAAGCCATCCGTGAAAGAATACATCTCCTGGCCACCTACACCTTCAAGAACTTCATCTGTAAAAGGGGTCGGGAATGGATCATGGATGCATGCATCATTCAATTTTCTTAGATCGATGCAAATGTAGATTTCTCCTATCTTTTTATCTTGAGCCACAATAGGGCTTATCCACTCGGATTCTTCTATAGGCTTGATGATCCTAGCATTAAGAATTTGGTCAATCTTAACCTTCACATGGTCCTTGTATCGTGGATTTGGTTGATATAGCTTATGTCACACCAGTTTGGCATCTGGTTTCAACATGATTTTCATCTCCCCCAAGTCTCCTAAAATTTCCTTCAACTCTAAAAATTGTGTTGGAAAAAGGTCCTAGAATTCCTATAGTAGGTCCGTGATCTTAGCCATGGTCTCCTCATCCCAGTGGTCTCTGACATTGGAAAATTTTTGGTTCTTTGCTGACGCAATGTTGACTTTTCGTATCCTCAGCGGATGACTCATCGAGTCCATCGGTATGTCAAGGGCTGTGACATCGCAGATTCCTTTGGACTCTGGAACATTAAGCTTCTGCAACTCATCGACATATTCAAGTTCCCTAGACAAGTTGTAGTAGGTCATCATGGTTTGGATGGAACAACGTGCATGTGGATCAAAGGGATATGCGACAGGGGTAACCTTTAGTATGACGTCACGGATGATTTGTAAAGAATTGCATAATTTTGGGTTGATGTACTGAAAACCAAATGTCTACGCAAAACAAACAGACAACTCCTCCAAAGTGGTGATGGTCCTGGGCAACTCTGCTGCCACATACTAGGATCTCGACATTTCTTCCAGAGTTTGAATGAAAGCGCGGACCCATTCATCTCTGGGTCATGATGCCCATAAAGTCTAACACTCGATTAAATGACTGGTGGGATCATTTCATCGGTCATATCTCCCAGCATGATAGACCTCTAAATCACCGAAATGTACCATCATCAATCTATGACACTGTTCCCAGTCATTGATTATATGTTTGTGTTTTTCCCACCAGCGAGCCAGAGTAGCAATCAGTGCTACATCGAGAGCTAGTATCCTTTGTGGTTCAAAAAATTTCTCTTCAAATTCCTAAAAGAACTCTGATAGTCCTAGCAGTCCTTCATAAATGGGAAACTCGACAGTCTCAGTTGCAACATGCCAGAGAGACTGTGTAATCAACCTGCATTTCCTTAATGATACTTCATGCAACCTATTCTGCCAATTTTCCAGAGCGTCCTCAGAGTCAAGGGATGCAGAACTTGTGTTGTGCTAGCCAAGTTTTTCATTGACAGTAGGATGAATATAGTCTTCAGAGATGTTATAAACGTGATCCCAACTTCTCTCGACTTCGTCCTTTACAGGTTCAATATATCGCAATCCCTCCTGAGGGTCCATAGGAGTAATGACCATGACATCCTAGTTTTCAAATGTCATAACTCATTTTTTGAAGTTGATAACTGCAATGCTATCATTAGCCCATCCAATCCCTAGTAGTGCAGGATAGGAACCGCCGTCTTCTACAACTTCTATCACATCAAATTCAGCATGTGTTTGCATACCTTCAATGTCAACAACCAAGTTTTAAACACGACCAATGGGCTGAACCTTTGCCTGATTAGCTAGTCATATTTGTATCGGCGACCATCCAAATGTTGGATTTCCCATTAATTGCCAGGTTTGCTTGGTTAGAATGTTTACATCTGATACAAGATCTAGAATGACTGAGTTAACCTCATAATCTCCAATCTGGATATTCATTCTCATCTCCTTGCCTATATTCCCTTTTTGCAAGGAATTCATAGCAGAATCCTTCACTATATTATTCAGGTGGTGCTATAATGTCTCAAGCTCAACAAGGGCATCAAAGTCCCTTGCCAGCGATAGAAAAATATCAAAGAACTATTGCAAGGTACCATGTTGTCATGATGGTCCTGCCTCTATAGATGGATCAAAAGAAAATGGCATATCAACAATTGGTAACTTACCCATATTTCTATCGATTGCATTATTTGCACCAAAGAAGGTGTCTTTATCTATCGCAATATCAAATGCGACCTTTTTATTTCCAGTGAGATGAACCTGTAGCCACAGTCCATTGTCTCCAGTTGTCGCACCGGCGCGAGTGACGATCCCAACATTGAGATCCTTCATTCGCGGCATGGCCTAAATTGTGCCAACTGTCGGTCCTTGATTCAAGTTCAATGGAGGGTTCTGATTCAATGGCTGATTCATCAGTTGGTTCTAATTCTTAGGTGGGTTCTGAGTCTGAGTCTGTAGTGGGACCTAGTTCTTCATTATCAGTTGGTTCTGTACTTGGAATGCAGGTTGATTCTGATTCTGCATGTTCTGTAACTAAGGAATATTTCCTACCTTCCATTTTGCAATCAACCGAGGGAATATTTGAACATTATGATCATTGGTTGCACAGTATGTACACTATGGATGAGGGAACTCCCTCTGATAATGCCCAAATAC
This sequence comes from Pseudotsuga menziesii, assembly GCA_001517045.1. Classification (NCBI taxonomy): domain Eukaryota; kingdom Viridiplantae; phylum Streptophyta; class Pinopsida; order Pinales; family Pinaceae; genus Pseudotsuga; species Pseudotsuga menziesii. Next base: position 682,040 of record LPNX010818453.1, on the reverse strand, counting down.
ACCACAAGTGTAACACTGTATTGATTCACGACCTCATCCTCCTCCTCAACCAAATCCTCTTCCTTGACCTCTGAATCCTTCGCAGAATCCTCCATGCTGAAACTTCGGTTGGTCCATCTGGTGCTGCGGTGGGTTTGGTTGATGTTGGACATAGTGCATACTTGAACATATTGTGGCTGATTATACTGTAGTCATGGTGCCTTGTTATACTATGGTTGTACCACCATTTGCGGCGGGGGTGCAAATTGCGGCTGCAATATAAACTATTGTTGTAGTTGTGTGGGGACAAAATGCAATGGAGGTGGTGGTGTATATGGCACTTGTGCTGCTGGTTGCACTACTTGTGGATGTGCTTGCACTATCCAAGGGTCTTCACCTTTCACAGAGTACGAATCATACGTCCTTTCCTGGAGCAAATTATAAGCTTGATAGTTTTTATCATCATGTCTGCATGATCGACAAAATGTATAGTACAAATTTTCTGCCTTGGTAACCATATTCTGCATGTAATCACAGTTCTCATGTCAATGCCCATAGACCTGACATATGTGACACCATGGTACACTAGCACAGCTCAACATATTCGGGGCTCCCGACAGCAAATAATTCTAAAACATTGAACAAGTGTCCTTGGTATGTCCATCTACATGGGAATGGGTGCACCAAATATCATCATGATCTTCCTTGGCCTTTTTGATATCTTATGGTTGGAGTGTCAAATTGGCCAACTGCGCTTGTATCTAGTTCATTCCAACCACAAATTCTCCTTCTAGCGATGCCTCCAATTTCATCGTGGTCTCCAGATCCTTGCTCTGTGTCATAATATTTTGTTGCATTAGTGGTTGTCTGATATGTGGGACAAGCGTGACGATAAACCATTCCTTGTGTTGAACATCCCTCATCTGAAAATTGACTCAAGCCATCAATGTCTTAAACCGCTAATCAAAGTCCCAAATCATCTCATTGGGGAACTGTTTGATCTCTTTCAATTCAGTAATATACTGAGATTCAGACTTTGGCTTCTGAAATTCTTCAAATAACCTCATTTGGATCTCATCCAATGTCTTCGAGGTACCTCTCTAAGGGATCCACATGAATCTCATGAACCATTCCAGTGCATGGCCCCTCAGAGTAGTGTGCAGTTGATGTTTATTAACATTATCATCGATAGTTTATCGGGCGGTCTAGATCGCCTCACATAAGAACCAATACTGCTATGGATCATCAGTGCCATTCCCATTGAATATCGGTAACTTCATTTCGTCACCCACCATTCTGGGCCTTCTTCCTCCTGCTCATGCTCTATTACTAGACTATTGATGACACATCGGGAAACTTAACACAGAGTGTGTATTTTTTCGTTGTGGTGGAGTAGTGCATAGAGGCGTGGGCATGTTACTTATTGGGTTCGATCCTTCTATCCTTCCGAGCATAACCTAGGCCTAGTCATCCTTGTCATCACAAAAATGTCGCTTCATCCTATGTGTTTGTTCTTCATGGAATTGCACTTCGATCACAGTAGGACATTCTCCTATCCTCTGCCTCTTCTCTCTAAACCTTGTTCCTCCTCTTGTACAACCACTTGTTTCTTCGGTGACCTTCACATTCTCACTAGAACTCATTCCCATCTTCCCCTTTCCTTATCATGCATCTCTCGCCTACCATCACGCTGCCTACATCCTCTACACACTAGAGTTCCACTACTGTTGGTCCATCTTTAGAAGACCTTTTTCACAGACCAGTTGTTTAATGGATAGATGCAGCAACAACAAGAATCTTCCTCGAGGTCCACTAAAGAACTCCCTTTTTTCTTCACTAAAAGGACTTATTGGTGTCGACTAAAAACTTTGTGATGTATCCTTCTAAGATACTATCCAACCACACTTCAACTTCTCGCGGTGCCTTATTATTGGTTTCTTGTAACTCCTGTATCAACTCTGGGGTCCAGCATGTCAGCTCTCCTCCTTGAAAGTTTGTCTTCTTCTTAGTGAACTTTGCTAGCCAATCCTGCAAGAGGACAAGAAATTCACAAAAGAACCATTCCTGAGGACTGTTGTAGATATACATGTCCACCTAGTGACCCATCGACAACTTTGGATTCTGATTTTCGGCTTTAGTGAACTCCTGCAACTTTAGATCAAGCGACCCTTCGATCTTTGGCCGAGTCAGATGCCAAAAGATATCCTCCTATTAATAAAAAATTGGTCCCGGTAACGGAACCATTTCTTGGTGAAACACACCAACAAAGCATCGAACAATAGGGGTTCTAACTTTGTCAGTGCCCAACCAGTGCAATCTCCCCAAGCACCATCCTAGATAGGTTTTACCCTTCCTAGTAACGTCTACGGAGAAGACGAGGTCTCACCCAAGATGTTCAAGGGAGAGCTATCGGAACCGAGTTTTTGGTAGTGGGGAAGGAGGATATGGGGATCCAATGGGGAGACACCATACTTGCTAGATTTAGAGCTTTGCAGTCGACTTTAAACCATTTCCACAACTTGCAGAGTGTATTCAGAACTTATGCAGTCATTATAGATTCATTTCCACATCATCACACAGTTGTCACATTATCACTAATACCGCAACATTGTTCATAAAACATATCAAATCATAGTGAAACAGACAACAGCAGATTTTAAAACAGATCACATCAATATAATAGAAAGAGACTAAATCACAGCGACATCATAGCAAAATAGTTCGCAACATCATAATAGATTAGATCGCAGTAGTGATAACAGACAATATTCATGCAACAATTGTCATATCATATTAATCTTGTGCAAAGGATCTAGATTACAAAATTATTCTCCAAAACTGGAGATTGCATACATGAAGAAAGACCCAGATAAATCGTAGATACATAGGGAATTATTCAAAAATTAGATCCCACTATACCTTATGCCACAATTATCCTCTGATGCGATCGTCCTATGATGATCACGCTCCTCTTCTTTCTCTCCTATTCTTCTTGGTACCATCTACTTGCAAAACTAGATCTATAAATAGGCTTGCGCCATTACATTGAGGGTCCACTTCTAACTAACTTATAACTGCTAATGACCTATTACAACAAAACTTGGTCAAAATAACATAAAAAATATTCAAAGCGGTTATTCTTTCGCCCATCGGGCTAATCTAGCCTTGCATGGTACCGCATGAGGTTGCGCAATTGTCGCGATGTTGCGCAACTCACTTACCAAAACCCCTGCAAACAACTCCAAAGGGTCCTTTTTCATATGTTTTCCAATCATGATTGACTGGAGTGTTCCTTTTTCATAAATAGTCCATCCAAACCGAAAAAGAGATAAACTACCATCGGAGAGACGACTCTTCAAATACTTTAATGGGTGTGAAGAAGACAAGTGCACTCGACAATCTTTTCACATTTTAAGACTCTGAAAAGAGATTAAAGAATAATGCACTAATTTTTTTTTTTCCAAATCCAATTTTAACAAGTCTGAGAAATAGTAGAAGTACACTCGATACCTCTTCACTATGTTTTTAACAAGCATGTTGAAGGTATAAAAGGCACTGGGAACATTTTCATGTTTGAATCTAGAACACAAAAAAGTGATAAACTAAGATCAAACTAGTTTTCATGTTTTAACCAGAGCACGGAAAAAGAAAAGTAAGCTCAACACCATCTTACTATTTTTAACAAGCTCGAAGATTGATTGAAAGAATGCTCACGATATCTGCTTCATTTTTTAACGAGCTTGTAGTAGAAGAAGAGCTATGCTCAAAATGACCTGTTTCATTTTTACACAATCTTGAAACAGAAAATAACTATGCTTGAAACATGGTTTAATTTTTGTGCAAGATTGAAACCAAAAGGTAAAGTATGCTTAAGGAAACCTACTTCATTTTTATCGAGTTTGAAATAGAAAATGAACTATGCTCAGAAGGTCATTTCATGGTTTTAACGAGCTCAAAACTAAAAGAAAGTATGCTCAAAATGACTGCCATTGACGGGTGATTTCCCAACATGATGTCTAGTGGTTGGTACTTTCCCCTAGTATAACTGTCAAGTAACCTAAATCCAACAAAGTATGGTAGGGTACATGCCCCCCAAGCTTTGTTTCATTTGCTTTACAAGTAGATGAAATGAAGGTTCAAGTATTGAGTCTTGACACAACAGAAGAATCAGTTTCACTTTTTAACGAGCTTGACACGAAAAAGGAACTTTTCTTAAGGCCGGTTTTATTTTTTAGAGAGCTTGAAACCAAGAATAAACACTGCTCAAGGTGACCTATTTCATTTTTACACAAGCTTGAAACATAAGAGAGCTATGCTTGTGGGGACCTGTTTCATTTTTACACAAGCTTGAAACATAAGATAACTATGCTTACAAACATCTGTTTCATTTTTTAACGAGCTTGACATAGAATGGGAACTATGCTCACAATGTCTATTTCATTTTTTAATGAGATTTATACATAGAAAAGGAACTATGCTCGTAACCCTATTTCATTTTTTAATGAGCTTGACATAGAAAAAGAACTATGCTCACAACCTCCACCTACCCAACATGATATCCAGAGGTGGGCAAGTTTCCCCCTTACATGAAATCTAGCGGCTTAACTCTAGTATGATGTCTAGAGGTTGGATCCATGCCCCTTATTTTACCTATTATGGGAAGAAGCTAACTACAAGAAGGAGAATGAATCACAAGAATATGCATCACATTCAGGGCAGTTTGATTACTAGGAGTGATGTGATGGTCAGGTGTAACAAAGGAAAGTTGATCAATGGTTACAATATTCCCATCATGGGGAAAATGTATAACTGTAAATAGTCTGGACACTACAACCTTCAAGGCATAAACATAATCACATCCATGGAGAATAGTGAAATCTAAAGGACCTTGACCACCATAAAATCAATACAGATAGTTTTCCCTCTTAATGTAATAGGAAAATGAGAAAGGATCCCTGAATGTGTAGTAGGTCTTCGATTAAAATCCAGTATTTGATTGATGGCTAGCACAAACTGAGGTGAACCTAAGTCTTTCTAAGAAGATGATGATAGAATATTAACAGAAGCCCCTTCATCAACAATAGTGCCAAGAATCCTCCTAGCGATAACTTGCACAACTATTTGGAAAGGAACACTTGAATGAAGACGAAACTCTGTTAGGTTACTCAAGTAAAAGGAAATAACCTCACTACTTGGAGAGGATTCTGTCGAAAGAGAAAAAATTTCCTTTTTTCGAGAACAATAAGAATGAAGAATAAAAAATTGAGTAGGTTTCAATTCACTTTCTGATGAAAGAGTGGGATTAGGTGGATATGACATCGACTTGACCATTTTAACTTCACTCTTCAAAGGAAGAGTGGGATCAACCATACATGAATCCAGATTGACCACTTGGAATTCACTCTTAGAAGGAAGAGTGGGATCAACCACTGATGAAACCAAATCGACCACTTGGTTAACTAGTGGGGGTTCAATATACAAGATACGATAACCTCTTGGAATTCGTTGCTGAGGAATAGTAATATCTTCCAACAAATTAGAAGCTTCATCCATGAGAGGACAAAGGTAAGTAAAGTGCATGTCCTTACAAAGTAAGCAAGGATTTCTGACTTTACCCTTTCGACTCTTAACCAAAGAGTCACTGGTTGAGGGGGTATCATCAGTATGATGACCAAAGGCTGAGGACATAGGTTGTGTAGACCACACTTCTAACACAAGGAAAATACCGGGGAAATCCTTGAGAATATGATCACCCTTACGAAGCCTGCAAGGTAATTTTGGATTATGCACGCTGGAAACAGGTACATCAATACTCCCAAGATGATGACCAGTGTCTCGTGGACTCCCAACATGATGATCAGAGGTTGGAGGTGTAACCTACTTCTTATTTTTCTTCTTCTTATCCTTCCTTTTCAACTTCTTCTTACCCGCCCGTTTACTAACATCACAGTTTTGAACAGGTGAAGAGGAAGACAAGGAATCCGATTCAACATTCGATGAAGAAGGAGAATGATTAACATGAGGATTATGCTCATGTCGTAAAGGACCATGATTCGACATAAGGGGTGTATTTGGTATAATAGAATTGGAGAATAACCATACAGGTAATCCTATAATCAATCCGGGAACACTCAAAGTGTCCATGAAGGGAGGACCAACATTCTCACTAGAAGGAGGAACAAAGTACATACCTTGAAAAGGAGTCCTTTGGTTGGTAGTCCTAGCGGGGTCTCCCATATCTGAAATCTCTAATAATATCTAAAGTACCACAAAAAACAAACACTACTCAAGCCTAAAATCCACAAGAAAATTGTGTGATGGACAAGGTTCAAAAGTCAGGATCCTCATGGGATTATGAAGGCTTCACAACTCACTATATACCATAGGGTCCAGCAGTAAAATGTAGTGAGGAGGATAAACCCTCCCTCACCTGAATACTTGACTACCTATATGGTACGTGTGTAGTAATCTCCTCGAGTGTTGTTCTCGGTGTATTGCGATGCCAAGACGGCCAAAAGGATAACTCAGTTGGTCACATGAATCATAAGAGGGTATCCTAATATACTTAAGGTACATGGGAGCTGAAATCCATAGTGTTGCTATCTAATGGACAACCATACAAAAGGGACCTTCTGATATACAATCGAGTACATGAAGTACCTTTCGATATACCTCAAGGGTACGTGAAAGGCCATTCGATATACCAACAGTACAGGGAAGAACCACACAGAAATAAATCACCAGTGCTTTAAATGGAGTCAATAGAGAAAATAATGTGCTTGCATGCGCTTGAAATAATGTTTTGCAAATGTCTCTTGGTAGATTTTAAATTAATGTGGAATGTGAATGAATTAAACTAGGCAAAAAGGGGACTCCAGATATACCCGAGGGGTACTTGGAGTATGTCCAAAAGTGAACTTTCATGGCTACCCACGAGGTGTTTATGGGATGGAACGGAGTCTCAGAGACTATTGTTCATAACGCACCTATCAGGGTGTAACAGATATCGATGCCTCGAGGTCACTTTCCAGTTGTTCCCACTCCTTTGGCTATTTTGCCACCGCTTACAGTTTGTTTGAGGCGTTGTATTTTCTCCTAGTGGTTTGTCAATTTGGGAGGTGAATACTAATTAATATAGTCACTCGAGTGCCTTTGATGCAGCTTGACTGATCGAACAAACCACAGCCAAGTACAGAGCATACACACTGGACTCTTCATTTTTTTTAGTAAATTTTAAGATAAGTGTTCTTGTTAAAAAGAAAACCCTCCAAGCACTTCTTTCGATCCAAGTGGATCTCGATCGGGGAATAAAGGAGGGGTTAATTTTATTATGGCTAATGAAACAGTTGATGAAAAAGGAATCAAATATACACAACGCCGGTTTTCTAATTAGTCCTACCACGCATCTCTTTCCCCTTGCGGGTCAATCGAGAAGTCGTGGGGTAAGTAGTATGATTACTTTTGAAATTAAAGTATGGAATAATGAAAAATTATATAAAAGTATACAATCCTGCATGTCAGTACTACACTAGAGCATAAAAAAGGGAAAAAGCAAAAAAGTGAAACAGACGCAGATCCCCCCTGGGGGGATGGGGAGCGGGCTTGAAAGAGCCTACTCAAAAAATATTTTATTTTATTATTATTGATTACAATATAAAAAAATGTAAATATCAGAAACCTCTTGGTCCTTATATGGGATGAAACCAAAATCTTACAACTCTCCAAAAATTTTAAATTTTAGTGAAAGGGGGGACCCCTGGGGGGATTTGAACGCTCCCGAGGCCACTTTCGAACATAAGATTCTTTTTTTTTCTGTTAAAAATTCTAAAAAAAGAAATCATGTTGTAATAACATATTCCCAAAATCACTTTAAGAGTACTTTTGAATCAGCCTACCTTAAAAAAGATTAAGTTAAAACTAGCTAAACAGGTGAAAAAGGAACCAAGGAAAGCAAGATTTCCTTGGGATGTTGGATTGCTGTTTGTGCAGCCAATGAAATATGCACTGGTTTCTGGATTTAATATTTTTAAAACATAAAATGAAATCTAGAGCATGCAACCTACTGAGTTTCTTTAACTTGCCATGCAAAACGGACGATTTCCTTATGCTAGATCTAGAATGCTTAATGATAATTTTCAGAATTTAGATCTAGAATATGAGCTTTGAAATAGAAGATATATGTATATTTTAGTTTTATATAACAGATCCAAATGATAACTAAGCTTTAGAACACAGTAACCAGGTAAGAAAATAGATTTTTTTGAAGGAGAAAGAGAGAGAAAGAGTGTTGGAAGCCTGGGAATGTTGGGCTTTGGAGTATTCTTTGGTGGAACACTGAGGGACTATGTCATTCAAAAGATCTTGAATATGAGGAAGATGCAAATCTTATCAACCTATCCTATAAGCGAGATCATCTGCAACATAGAAATCCTTGCACAAACAGATGGTTAAAACATAGGTGCTGCTAGAAGAGATAATTGGAAAGCATGGAATTAAACTTAAAATACATACGACTCCAGTAGATTTGAAACAAGCAGCAGTAAGAGAATAAATCAAACTAGAATAAACTCTTACCCTAACAGGAGGGAGCTCTCTCCTTCAAGGCCAATGAAGCAGAAGTATGAAGACATGCAGAGGGAGATAAAGGCTTCTAGGGCTGAATTGCAGGCCCTCCAAGTAGAAAGACAGGTTATGGAAACTACACAGGAGGCTCTAGAGAAAGTGCAGAAAGAATGTCAAGAGCTAAGGAGTGAAAAGGAACAGCTGATGGGAAAGCTAGAAGAGCTAGAAGAGCAGCAAAAGATTATCTTCCAGGCCAGTGAGATGCACTCCGAAGAATAGAAAGAGAAAAATCAAGATCAGATTTCTTCTCTGACAACTGCTCTTGAGGAAGCAAGGGAGCAGCAGGTTAACCTCCAACCATTCAAAGAGCATATCTTGGCCCAAAAGGCTAAGATGCTACAGCTACAAACTGCTATAGAAGGAGAAAGGTGCAAGGTGCTGTAGGTAGATAGCAGATTGAAGGAAATCGTGGAAAACTCCTCTTACTTTGTAGATCGATCTCAGGACGTCCTTGAAGTCTTGACTGCAAGAATGGAAAGGCTGGAAAACAAGGAAGAAACTCCAGCTGAACTGCCATCAAAGGATACACAGGCCCTCAAGCGGGATTATGACTTTCTAGAATTTGCTATAAATACCGCGGAGGATTTCAAAAAATTAGTTAAGAATATGAAAGGAGCATGCACCGAGTTTTTCATAAGGCTTCTCATTACCTACAACCAGTGCCAGATAGAGGTCGAGCAGAGGCTTGAGGTTTTCCAGGATCACAAAGCCTTTGTAGAGCTATTGCAGAAGAGATACCAGGAGGAGGAGGCCAAAGTACAGCAGATTAAAGCACTGAATGATCAGATCCTGAGGAGCGAAGTAGATCATTCAGCTATCAGCGTGCAGCTTCTGGAGGATCAGCTTCGATTGAGTGCAACTAGGATTGAGGCTATAAAGAACCAGGCTGCTAAGTTTGAGATTAATATTCAGTTTTTAGAGCCTTGTACATTTGAGGGCATTGCCGCTGAAGCTCCGTCATGGAATAAATTTCTAGAAGCCCAAGTGGGACCCTCCTCATAAAGGATTGGTCAGTTTTTGTAATATGTAACATTTTGTAAAAAACCTTTGAGAAAAGTCAAGCGTTGGGAAACGAAGAGTTGAGAAGCCCAATGGTTACTTTGGGCAGCCCAACCATCTCACCTTTTTGTATAAATGTAATAGACTAAGAGGGAACAAGGACTTTTTCCCAGTTAGACATGAAAAGATATATTGTAAGAAGAACTATTTCTCTTTCCAATAAAGAAGTATTGTTTGCATGTTGGAGGAAGATTGGTGGCACTTTCAAATGTTATGCTGTGGATGGCTGAAAGATGAACTATTTTGTTTTTCTAGCTTTTGCCCATTAATCGTGAGATCGTTCTAACTATCAGAACATATGTTCTTGTTTAAATGATTTTTGGTTTATTTTGTGGAATTACCACCATGAGTAATGTATGTTGTTCATAGAACAAATAGCTATCTGATTGTTGAAATATATTTAATCATTCATGTGTTGTAGGAAGAAATGTCAGCTATCTGTAATTTCTCTTTATGATACGTGCACAATTCACATTACTCACAAATAATTTAAAGTTTGCTCCCCGAGGATAGATAGATAGATAGATAGATAGGTAGATAGTTATTTTTATTTCTGCATATGTGATTTAGATGCTTGTGAGTCCTAAGACGAGAGGTAAGAACCTGCACATCACATTGTGAACGCTCCTTGTATCTTTATCATCCTGCATGGTTAATTAGGCATATGCATATCATACTTAAGTCAAAAAATACAAAAATATACACGGTGGACCGGGCCATAACCGGTAAAACCTTTGTTTTTTGTTACTTTGACCTACGGTAGCTGGAATGCAAATCGAACGGATTCCCTATACCAAATAGTCACGGGCTAGTTGGGATCATTGACTGGGGAGAATCCCTTTCTATTGTTGGTTGCAAATTTCCAAGCCTCAACAGTTCTGGCACTAGAAGGAGGGCCGCCAGTGCATGGCTTTCCGTTGAAACTTATTTTCCCAATATTACCTTACCAGCAGATGTTTTGAAGCTTGTAACCTGACCCAAGTACTTACAGGTTTAGGTTATACCTTTGAAGTAAGAAAGCCTGTCCTCACCCTGCATTGCGCTTTCCTCAGACGTTGTTCCTTTACCTGTGCTCATGGATGGTGTAATTGTGAATCATCCCAACCCATTACCTGCTTGGAGAGCTAGATCCCATTTGAACCTCACACCTCCATTGCATAACCTACCTCAGGATTTTGATAAGCTACTGCCTAAGTTTTACCCTAAGGAAAAGACTGGTGTAGATGACCACATGCAGAGTTTCTATTTAGCAGTAGAAGTGTTAAGGGCTGGGGAGGACAAAGATGTTATCTGTAGATTATTCCCTCACACCCTGAAAGGAGCAGCAGCATCCTGGTATTTCGGCTTGCCTACAAACTCCATTCCTGATTGGGACACCTTCGAAAGGGTTTTCAGAAGTAAATACACAGCCCAAAAAACACATGCCTCATTGATGAAAGGTCTTGGTTTGTTAAGAAAAGAGAAGAATGAGAAGGTACATAGTTTCACTCAAATATTTTCAATATACCTAAATAACTTTTCTGAAGCTGACAGACCCTCAGACAAAGTCTTAATTGAATATTATACCTCAGCCCTAAGACCTGAGCTGGCCATGTTTTCCAAGATGAAAGCCAAACCTATGTTGGTGGAGACTTACGAAGAAGCAGAAAGGGTAGAAGCTGAACATGAAAGCATAGAAGACTATCCTGAGCAACTGAGAGAAAAGACTATCGAGAGAAGAACGTTATTGCTGTCTAAACCTAAAGAGGAACAAGCACATGATTATCAGGGTATGCTGAAGATGATGCAAAAACTATCCAACCGAATAATAGACCTATAAAAGGAAAGGGAAATGTGGAAAACTTACAAACCATACTATCCAAAAAAGAGGATAGCAACCAATGGAAAACACCTCCACCAAATTTAGCCTCAATAAATATAACAGAACTAGGAGGAGACAACTTCTGCACTTTCCACCAACAGCCTCATTCTGAAAGGAAGTGTCCTCAATGGTTGAATTCAATGACATTGGTTATGAATCAGTTGCTAGATTCTAAATTGACCAAGGACAGTGGCAAAGAGGAAAATAAAAACCAGACTATGGAGAAACAAGATAATGACACCATGTTTTCATGGGATGGTGTTTCACTGTTCAACACAAAAGATAAGAACCTAACAATTAAGGACAATGCAATAATTTCAAAGATTAAAAAATTGTAGGAGAATGTCAAGAGACAGGTAGAAGTGAATGTTGAAGACAAAACACCTGAAGCCACTACCCTCAACTAGGAGGTAGAGCTGAGCAATGAGACTATCAAACCTATGGAATATGTTGAGGAAGAGAACATTGGAAAAGCTGAGGAAGTTAAAAAGGAGATACCCACCAAAAACCAACCTATGGAGGAAAAGGTCAAATCAATTGGGGAAAGGAAAACTAGCACCCCACCTTTCCTTTTGACTTTGGAGATTTTGAACCATAAGGTGCATAATTGTCTAGTGGACTTTGGATCATCGGTGAATGTTATGCCTCTTGCAATCTGCAAAAAAATTAATGGGTAGCTAATACCTACTGATTGGGACGTCACTCAACTAGACAAGACTAGTGTCAAAGTGGTGGGGGATATGAAGAATATTTCGATTCGATTGTCTGTGAATAAAAAGATATGTCAATACCTTGATATTGTAGTAGCAGACATACTTGATGGCTATGGATTGATCTTGAATCGAGACTGGTCAGCATGACTAGATGATTACTTTGCTTCAGACTGGTCACACCTATGGTTTCCTTAGAAGGGTAGCCCAAAACTGATTAAAAGAGATCCCTACATGAAGCACAATGTTACTGGGCTAGGAGAGGGAAATGAATCTGCTGATTATGTCCTAGGAAACTATCTGACTGAGCTTAAGCTAAGACATCATACCTCAAGGAAGGCCAGTTCAATGATTGACACTCAGCCTGAGCTCCTTCAACTTCCTTAGGCTGAAAGGGATGAATGTAGGATAGTATACATGTGTTCAATTTCAAAAATAGCAGAGCTAGACCATGGTTAGATGTCTCATGTCTATAATCCAGCCCACCCGCTAGCTCCCTAAGATTAAAGATATTCAGGAGTGGGAAATTTTTTTATTTTTATTTTTTGCTTTGTACATAAATAAATTGATTTGTTTGCTTTAATGCTTTGATTATTGATTTGTGGTTGTTCTATTTTAATTTATAGCTTTGATGATTTCTTTCATTTTCACTGCTTTGTTAGTAGTTCTGTTGATTTTGAATAAAGAGGAAAACTTTTGGTTGCAATGGATACATCAGGGTTCTTTATTAACTGAAATCTTGAGCAAAAGACTGTGCTTTGAAACATAGAATGTCTTCTAGTAGCAGTGTTCCTAACTAGCCATGCATTCATTGAAGTCTTACTTAACCCCTGTAAATAAATCAGAAGTAAAGAGTTCTGGAATACTATTTCGAGGATCCATCCATTTCACATCTTAAATATCCAAGGGGGTGACAGTGAAAGACCCACGAAAAGGAAGCAAGGTAAACAGTATATCATATATAAATGATCCCATGCCATAATTTCAGAAAAGCTAGAAGCTATCAAGAGTCAAAACTCCTTAAAAGAAACAAGACATATCAAAGTAAAGTATCAAAAGCATGAATTTCAAATTGCCGAAAGTTCCTCTCCGTCCGTGAGATGAAACGAAAATTATTCTCTCACACAAAAGGGCACTATGGGATAGAGGAGCTTGAATAAAATTCATAAAGAAAGGCAAATGGAGGACTCAAAAGAACTAAAGTTCTAATGGCACAAAAGTGCAATTGGCATGGGAATGAGGAACAAAAGGATAATGTTGTTTACTATCTGTTACAATCCTGTGGCGTCCAAGCATGAAAATACCTAAGGATGGGTAAAATAAACCTCATTCATTAGGCCTCAAAATAGTCATTCAGACTTACAATGTTTCTGATGTTACCATTTCCCAAAGAATGGACTACTTCTCAATGGTTTAAATGCTTAAGTTGGCCAGCCTGGGGATACAAACATCTAGAAGATTTCAACTTTTATTCAGACAGTCTTGCACTGGGAAGGGGTTAATTCAAAAATCTAGGGTTCACCAAGTAGTCGCCAATTGTTGCAGCTGCAACAAATTCCAAAAATTCCAAAATTTTTTAGGACCCTCATTTGCTTCGATTAGTTCTTTGTCCTTGAGTAAATTCTAAATGCTTGGATTGAGCTACCAATTGTTTTTGATTCCTCCTCTGATGCTTAAAGTAATCCACTGTTTGATCAAGCTTTATCGCTGCCTTTGAATGAATTTGAAGCATGCCCGAATCAAAAGTTATTTTGGTCAGTGCCCCGCCGTTACGGGTGGATCTTTGTTTTGGTCTTCTGCCGTTGCGGAAAGAAACACACTTTTGTCTTCCAATCCATTGGTTTTCACACCGGCTGATATTTTGGTTTATGTCAGAAGGATTTGTCATTTATTTCTCCATCGTTGCAGAGGGAAAACCACTTCCTCTCCTGATCATTGCTTCAATGTTCCATTTCCCTCCTGTGTTATTTTTGCCAATTCCGTAAGTCGGGGGGTTCCGCCATTGCGGCTGCGAAAGGTTTTTTTTGGTTTCGGGATGTTTAAGTCATTTGTTTCCCACCGTTACAAAAGGCTGCATCTTTTGTGGGTCCGTCGTTGCGGCTGCCAAAGCTCTAAACTCTCTGAGCCTTTAGTTTTGTTGCTTCCGACTTAAGTCCAGACGTTGCGGATGGTGGTATGCTTTACGGTTCTGCCGTTGTGGATGAAAGAAGCACCAGCCCTTCCGATGCTGAGTTGTTTCGCTTTCGATTCAGATTTTACCCATTGCGGATTGATTTACCCTCTGCGGCTCCGCCGTTGCGGCTCCAGTTGCACTTTGGTCCTGACGAATAGTCTACCAAGGTTCCGCTAAGTATGGTACACAAATGGCTTAGCATTTTGGCTGTTCGCCATTGCGGAAGAAAGTTGGCTTTCAGTTTCCAATCCAAAAGTGTTCCTCCATCCGATATGTCATGAGTGTTGACCTTATATATACGAGGTTGAGGGGTTTATTATTCTATTGTTATTTTTAACTATCGTGCTCTGTCGCTATTGTGCTGTCGATCACTCGAGTTTGTTCGGACCCCATTTCCGGTACCTGCATCTAGGTGGCAACTATAGAAGCCTGACCGTCTTCATCCTGCCACACACACCGGATACACATCAGTGCTAGGTAGGCTTCTATTTCCTTTCCCCATTATGTTGAACGTTTGGTGGTTTCGGTTTTCCACGGTTAGGTGTTGCGGCTGTTTCTTTCCCCATAATTGCATGTATATATTGTGGTTATTGGTGGCATTGATGTACGCGGGGAGGGGCATTTTCACCCGCATAGTATTTTTTCCCCACCGCCGTTGTCGTGTGACCCTGCGCATAGAGAATGAGGGGGTTTGGTGTAGACGGCCGTTACGCTGTCTGCACCAAACCACCGTATATGATAATATTGTGGGTTGGAATAGGTTCGTCGTGACCTTTAATTTTAGGGTTGGACGGTTGGTCTTGATTTTGTGCTACCTGCATCATTTAAACCCCAACTTTTTTCACCTATACGTTTCCACCCGACCCCGTTCGAGCTTAGTGTCGAATTCCTAGCCAATTGAAAGGGATATGTCACTACTTTTTTGCCATAAGATGCGAGGGCATGGTTTTGTTAAAGCACTGTTAAAGTCTCGTATATCTTTCCCCTGTTTGCCCCACGCAGCGAAGCGATAATGTCACCCGCAGAGAGCAGAGGTTTTCTTCGCGTTAATGTAGATGTTCTTTTTGCCCAGTTATATTGTTAGAATTGTTGGTATTGAAAAGCAATGGTAGCTTGCATATTTTAATGCATATAACTATTTTTCATCATGCTGGACATAGACAAAGTCACTGAACACTGCACATTGGGTTTAATAGTTCTGTTAGTTAGGCCATTTCAGTCTATAAATGCATATACTTGCTTCATTTTAAACATAGAAGAAATGGAACACTACACATTGATGTATACCAGTTTGTCACTCAGCCAAAAGGGCTTAATGTTACAATTTTATGGCAGGAAGAGCTCACAATGTCAAAGAGACAAAAGAAGAAGGCCTGTGTGGTCGAAGAAGAGCCAGAAGTAGAAGTTGTCACCAAGACAGAATACATATACGAGGACACTAAGTGTATTTCTGGTGTTGAACCTGAGTACCAGTGGGGGGAAATATATAGACTGATCATGCGCAGAGAAGTTCCTGACATAGGATTGGAAGAAGAGTCCATATATGCCAACATAGAAAGATCTTCACTGATGAAGATTGCCACTAGACCCGAGTTGTTCCCGTGCTCTGAAGTAATCGGTTGGATATTGCCCTGGGCAGATGTCACAACAATGATTCTATAAAATGTTGAAAGACAGGGCTATGCTGCATATAGCCCTAGATATGTAGCATTGGCTTACCACCTGCCAGAAGCCCAAGTATTTTTATCTGATGATTGGCTGAACAATATTAGAATGGACCTGGTAGAGACTCTTAAAAAGATGCTGTTGCAGGGAAAACATTACAGATATAGACCAATGGGTGATTATGATACAACAAGATTAAGGCCCCCCTATAGGTTCATAGCTTTAATGCTGAATAGGATTTTTGGAAGAGCACATGGTAGGTTCTTCAAGTTAGAATGGATACCCATCATTTTTCATGTTGCAACCCAGGGGGCAATTTTCAACTAGGCTAGCTTGTATCAAATAGTCTTTCATCTTGCTTGGCCTCAGCTTTGGGAGGAGTGGCCCAAAAGAGGTCTGAGTTCTATATGAGTTCCATACTCATCGATTGCATATTGTGTAATTATCCTTTCCCCGAACTCAGGTGCATCTGGGATAGGGAAATAATTCCTGTCTATGTTGCCTATAAACCACTGTGGGCACACAAATATCATAGCCATTATCGAGAAGTATGTGAACACTTTATCATGCCCTTATACACACTCATCTTCCTGAAGGAGTGTGATTGTATGTTAGAGGAGGCATTGCAAGTAATAGAGGAGTATGCAGACTACTATTTGACTGAAAATGGCCTATACTTCAGGATGTTTGGAGGTTCAAGAGCACCTTCCCTGCTGCCCAAATACGCAACTGATTACATTATTCACAAGGAGGCAGTCAGACAAGTGTTCCTGGATGGAATAGGTAGCTTTCTTTTTGAGCACAAGAAGACCACCTATCCTCCCTTTCCCTTTAGGTTAGCAAGCTACAAGTTTACCAGAGTAAAAAAGGATGATGAATTTGTAGAAGAGCTGAAAAAGTTCCATTTTGGAGAGATTCCCTTCCGTAGGAATGATACTCACGGTAAAGTAGCTGAACACTGCAAAACAAACAATGTGCATTTTGAGTATGCCGACCATTGGGATCGGGAAGAATCCATCTTCCAAAATGTAGTAAACATGACAGCCTTGAGAAGAAGGTTCAGGAAGAAGATCACCACCAAATGTGAGAAGGGAGACGAACAAGCAAAGGCTGAGGAAGAAGCAAAGAGAAGAAATGAGGAAGCGCAGAGGTTGGCACAAGAAGCTGCAGGGTGGCTACACACAGAAGAAGAAGAAAAAAGGAATGCTGCTCAGGAAGCGGCTAAGAAAGCAGAAGAAGCAGCTAAGAAAGAAGAAGAAGAAAAGAAAAGGAAGCTAGATGAGGAACTCCAAAAGCAAGAAGCTGAAAGGCTAAAGCTGATACAGATAGAGCAGTCAGTTTTTGAAATAGCTGCAAGGCAGACCCAAGACATGGAGAACTTCGAGGTTCAGGACCCACAAGTACCTGTTTCCAGCACACCCATGGTCCCCACACTCAAGCTGGTCCCCTTTGTACAGAAGGAGGGTGAAGAAATCCCTGATTTCAACATTGTTTATTATGATAGCACGACAAAGAGAATAATGAAGAGAATAGAAAAGAAAGTTGAAACAGAAGGTCCACCTAGTAAAATGATAACGGATATGCCTGTTATGTTGGGAATAGACCAAGATATGAGATTCATCATTAGAGCTGGAGCAGCACTGATTCAAGCTTCAGAAGATAATGTGGGCAGGATTATAACAGACTTAAAGCTATCCAAAAGGTCTTCTACTCAATTGAAAGACACCTTGAGGAAAGAGAGAGAAGAAGGCAATAGGCTAAAGCGGAAGTATGAAGACATACAGAGGGAGATAAAGGCTTCTAGGGCTGAATTGCAGGCCCTCCAAGTAGAAAGACAGGTTATGGAAACCACACAGGAGGCTCTGGAGAAAGTGTAGAAAGAATGCCAAGAGCTAAGGAGTGAAAAGGAACAGCTGCCGGGAAAGGTAGAAGAGCTAGAAGAGCAGCAAAAGATTATCTTGCAGGCCAGTTAGATGCACTCCCAAGAACAAAAAGAGAAACATCAAGAGCAGATTTCTTCTCTGACAACTGCTCTAGAGGAAGCAAGGGAGCAGCAGGTTAAGATCCAACCATTCAAAGAGCATATCTTGGCCCAGAAGGCTAAGATGTTGCAGTTACAGACTGTTATAGAAGGAGAAAGGTGCAAGGTGTTGCAGGTAGATAGCAGATTGGAGGAAATCCTGGAAACCTCCTCTTACTTTGTAGATCGATCTTAGGACGTCCTTGAAGTCCTGACTGCAAGAATGGCAAGGCTAGAAAACAAGGAAGAAACTCCAGCTGAACTACCATCAAAGGATACACAGGCCCTCAAGCGGGATTACGACTTGCTGGAATTTTCTATAAATACCGTGGAGGATTTCAAAATATCAGTTAAGAAGACAAAAGGAGCATGCACCGAGTTGTTCAGAAGGCTTCTCATTACCTACAACCAGTGCCAGATAGAGGCCGAGCAGAGGCTTGAGGTTTTCCCAAATCACAACGCCTTTGTAGAGCTATTGCAAAAGAGATACCAGGAGGAGGAGGCCAAAGTATAGCAGATTAAAGCACTGAATGATAAGATCCTGAGGAGCGAAGTAGATCATTCAGCTATCAGCGTGCAGCTTCTGGAGGATCAGTTTCGATTGAGTGTAGCCAAGATTGAGGCTATAAAGAACCAGGCTGCTAATTTTGAGATTAATATTCAGTTTTTAGAGCCTTGTGCATTTGAGGGCATTGCCGCTGAAGCTTCGGCATGGAAGAAATTTCTAGATTCCCAAGTGGGATCCTCCTCGTAAAGGATTGGTCAATTTTTGTAATATGTAACATTTTGTAAAAAAACTTTGAGAAAAGTCAAGCATTGGGAAACGAAGAGTTGGGAAGCCCAAAGGTTACTTTGGGCAGCCCAACCATCTCACCTTTTTGTATAAATGTAATAGACTAAGAGGGAACAAGGACTATTTCCCAATTAGACATGAAAAGCTATATTGTAAGAAGAACTATTTCTCTTTGCAATAAAGAAGTATTGTTTTCCTGTTGGAGGAAGATTGGTGGCACTTTCAAATGTTATGCTGTGGATGGCTGAAAGATGAACTATTTTGTTTTTCCAGCTTTTGTCCATTAACCATGAGATCGTTCTAACTCTCAGAACCTATGTTCTTGTTTAAATGATTTCTGGTTTATTTTGTGGAATTACCACCATGAGTAATGTATGTTGTTCATAAAACAATTAGCTATCTGATTGTTGAAATATCTTTAATCATTCATGTGTTGTAGGAAGAAATGTTAGCTATATGTCATTTCTCTTTATGATACACGCACAATTCACATTACTCACAAATAAGTTAAAGTTTTCTCCCCGGGGATAGATAGATAGATAGATAGGTAGATAGTTAGTTTTATTTCTACGTATGTGATTTAGATGCTTGCGAGTCCTAAGACGAGAGGTAAGAACCTGCGCATCACATTGTGAATGCTCCTTGTATCTTTATCATCCTGCATGGTTACTTAGGCATATGCATATCATACTTAAGTCAAAAAATACAAAAATATACGTGGTGGACCGGGCCGCAACCGGTAAAATATTTGTTTTTTGTTACTTTGACCTACAGTAGCCAGACCGCAAACCGGATGGATTCCCCATACCAAACAGTCACGGGCTAGTTGGGAATTTTGACTGGGGAGAATCCCTTTTTGTTGTTTCGTGCGAATTTCCAGGCCTCAACACCTTCACAAAGCTTCTCGAAGAGAGGCTTCGTGACAACCTAATCCCTATCTCCTAGGGATACCTAAACTCCAGATCCATCCTTTTTGGATCTCCCTTCCACCTCATCCACAAATGTCTCAACCATCTCTATCCATCCCAAGCTTATAAAAGCAGGCTCATTCTCCATGGTTGAGGGGGAGAGTAAAGTTCTGTTGTTGCTTTGATATTCTGGCTTAAATTAGTTAAGTTAGCTTTAGGGGGCTAGTTGGAGCTATTGGGGACGAGATGTTGGATTTGTGAAGGAGTACATCGACACTAAGGCATAGGTTGTAAAATTCTTCTCTATTATCTAATGAAAAACTGGTTCCTTTCCCATGAAATATATTGTGGCATTATCGTATGCTTTATTATTGAATTCCTTAGTCATCAATATAGAATAGTGGATTATATTCTGGTTCTATTTGATCTTGTTTCTTGTTTTTCTTGTGATTATGTAGGTACATCCATGAAGTATCATCTTTACATGAAACAACTATACTAGTACATCAAAGAGACTTGATTCCAGATCTCCACCTATTCTAGGGAATATCTTCCAATCTTTTCATGTACTATTTGTTATAGATCTTAACCATTCAAACTAGAGGAATAGCTCCCATCCTCAGGAGGTACAAAATTCCTAGATATAGGTAGCATATAGGTTGACACCTCAAGATAATGAAGAAATGAGGAAACAGGTCCAAGGATTGTTGAACAAAGGATTGGTCCAGAAGAGTCTAAGTCCATGTCTAGTACCAGCTGTACTGACAACAAATACGGATGGTGAGTAGAGAATGTGTACTGACTCTAGAGCAATTAAGAAGATTACCATCAGATATATATTTCCATTACCAAGGATGGATGACATGATGGATTTCCTAAGTGGGGCAACATGCTTTTCAAAACTCGATTTGAAGAGTGGATATCATCAAATCAGAATCAGAGAAGGAGATGAGTGGAAGACATCCTTTAAGACAAATGAGGGGCTGTATGAGTGGTTGGCCATGCCATTTGGATTGTCCAATGCACCAAGCACTTTCATGAGATTGATGAATGAAGTCTTGAGAGATTTCATAGGTCAGTTTTTAATATTTTACCTTGATGATATTTTGGTTTCCATCCAAACATAAGAAGAGCATATGAAGCATCTGAGATATGTTTTAGAGAGGTTGCAACAAGAAAAGTTGCTGGAAAATGTGAAGAAGTGTACATTCATGAAACCAGAGCTAGTATATTTAGGTTTTGTTATCTCAAGAGATGGGTTGAAGATGGATCCATAAAAGGTGCAAGCAATCATTGATTGGCCTTCACCTAGGAACATATTTGAGGTAAGAATTTTTCATGGATTGGAAAGTTTTCATAGGAAATTTATAAAGAATCTTAGTGGTATTTGTGCATCTATTGTCAAGAAAACTAATAAGGATAGACAACCATTTCAATGGAAAGCAGACACTGAAAGGATTTTTCAGTTATTGAAGAAGAAGATCACCGGACAACCAGTATTGAAGTTCCCAGACTTCAAACACCCTTTCCAAGTAAAGTGTGATGCCAGTGGGGTAGAAATCGGAGCTGTGCTCAGTCAGGGGGATAGACCTATAGTGTACTTTAGTGAGAAGTTGAATGATTCAAAGAAGAAGTATTCATGTTATGAAAAGTATTTTTATGCTACTTTTCAAGCAATGAAACATTGGAGACGTTATTTAATGCCTCGAGAATTTGTCTTATATTATGATAACCATGCATTATAGTAAGTTATACAGCAACATAAGTTTAACCTGAAACATGTCAAGTGGTTTGAGTTCTTACAGAGATTTACCTTTGTGTTGAAGCACATAAGTGGATCTTCAAACAGATTAGTTGATGCCTTAAGTAGAAGACTATTGATTGTGCAAGAGAATCAGATCCAAGTCTTGTGATTTGAGCATTTAAGGGATTTGTATGAGACTAATATTGATTTCTAGGAAGCTTATAGGGCTTGTGAGAATCCATTAGAGGTGGATAAAGAGCCATGGATGGAGTATAAGCTACAATATGCTTTACTCTTTAAAAATAGTAAACTATGTATACCAAAGTGTTCCATGAGAGAGAACATAATACAGAAAAACCACAATGGAGGTATGGCAGGTCACTTTGGAAGTGATAAAACCTTTGGAAAATTAGGTCATTTCTATTTTTGGCCAAGGATGGGGTCCAAAGTTGAGAATTTTGTAAGAAGATGCAGAGTATACCAGCATGCTAAAGGAAGAATAAAAAACACAGGATTGTATACACCATTTCCTATTCCAACTAGGCCTTGGGATTTTGTGAGTATGGATTTCATTCTGGGTTTTCCAAGAAATCAGAAGGGACATGATTCTATCTTTGTAGTTGTTTATATATTCACTAAGATGGCACATTTCATTCCATGCTACAAGAATAATGATGCTTTACACATTGCTAACTTTTTTTTCAATGAATTTGTGAAGATACATGGTTTACCTAGAAGCATTGTATCATACAGAGATGTGAAGTTCACACGTCATTTCTGGAGGACCTTGTGGAAGAAGTTGGGCACCATACTGAAATTCAGTTCAGTATATCAACCACAGTGTAATGGATAGATAGATGTAGTTAATAGCAGTCTAGGGAACCTGTTAAGAATTCTGATTGGAGAGAGTTCTAAGTAGTGGGACAGAGTATTAGCTCAAGCTGAGTTTGCTTATAATGAATCACTAAACAGAAGTACGTGGATGAATCCATTTCAATTTCCATATGGAATGCATCCAAGAGGAGTGTGTGAACTTCATGACTTAGTTCAATTGGAGAAAACGAGTGTTGATGGAGAAGAGTTTGCAACGATGATCAGTGAACTACAGGAGCAAGTGAAGGCAAGGTTACAGTAGAGTAACACTAGTTACAAGGCTAGAGAAGATTCCAAAAGGAGAGAGAAGAACTATGAAGTAGGGGATTTGTTCTTAGCATACCTAAAGTGAGACATATTTCCAAAAGGAGAGTTTAACAAGCCGAATATGAAGAAGATTGAACCCTGTAGGATACTGAGAAAATTATCAGCAAATTCTTATGAGTTAGAAATGCCTACAGGAGTGGGTATTTCACCATTCGTTAATGTTACATATATATATATCCTTATGTAGTAGGTGACACTATAACCTTTGCAAAAGGTGAAGATCCTACTGAAGACTTACAATGGGTGGCACAGATTCCTGTGAAACAACCAGTGGAAGTTGAGGTCCTTTTGGACACTAAAGTGGTAAAGATTATAAAGAATAAGGACTCTCTGGAGTATCTGGTCAAATGGAAGGAACAAACAATAGAGGATTCTACTTCGAAGAACATTGTAGAGTTGAAATCCAAGTGTTTCACTGTTGTTGATATAATGAACAGGGGTTCATAATTTTTCACCCTTGCGAGTCTGATGTAGGAGCATCGTGGAATTCCAGCAATTGGATGAGTTGGTCATATGTTGTGGCATATTTTTGTCTTTTTATTGAGTCATAGTTTGTTAGCACCGATAAGCATGATGGTGGATCATGACTCCCCATGTGGAGATCAAGACACAGTCTGTTTATTGTGATAGGGACGTTTTCATCATGCTTTGTAGTTGTTTTTTTTCAGTTGCAGTACAACTTAGTGTAGGAGGTAATATTTTAGCTTAAATAGGTATATTAGAGAAGGAAGAAGGGTTCTACTCTTCAACATTAGAATTTCAAGTTTACAGAGAGATGAATAGACCTGTGTCTGGTTCCACTTGTAAATATTTTGAACAAACTGAAGAAGAGGGTTGAGATTGGTGTTTGTGTGTTTTCTTAATAGAAGGATCAACTATGTGTTTTCAATATTATTAGCCTTGTTGCATTTAGTGTTTAAATGATGAATCTGTGAAGAGTCGACTTCAGCGGTTTCCTGAACATTTGTGTATTTCTATAAAATCATTGATTCACTAATGAAATTGTTGTTGGAATAGTTGGAATAGTTCGTAAATGCATACATGAAGAGTTAGGCTAATTAATCTTAGAGATTACAGGTTGTATTGATCGATTCCATGATCAATAAGTGCAATGCATAGATTTTCTGCTATTAACAAGTATTCCAAAGAATGAACAATGAGAATTGAGTCCACAGACGAATATCTCACGGTCCAGGAGAGATCCGTAAAGGAATTTGTGAGGGTGATAACAGATCCAAAAATATTTGTGAGATCCGCACCAAAGAGAAGATCAACGATTGTGGAGGATGCCGCAAATATAAGACGGTTGGAAACGTTGCAGAGGAAAAGTTGTGGGAGGAGAGTTATGAGGGAACAACTTTGGAAAGTTGGCATCTCACATCCCACAACCCCGCACCACGTAACCCACATGCGAAAATATTGTTGTGAAAGGTCTGTTGCAGAAATAGAGTTGTGGGAAGGTCTGTTGTGGAAATAGATTTGCGGAAAGGCGGTTGCAGAAGCCAAATTATGGGGAGGAAATTTTAGAGTAGAATTTGGCTGAGGGCTAAATTTGGCAGTCCTGCCAAGTGCAGGAGCCACCAAATCCTAGAGGTACCGGTTGGGCTGGTTGTGGTTGATCCCACCTGCACCACCCATCATTGCTATAAATGATTTGCTTATGACAGATATGCTGCCCAAAATTCTCATAAATAGGCTGCTATCTATGCTGAGGTTGTTGGAATGTCTCAGGTCTGTACATGACCTATTAAATTATTAATGATCATGCTTCTGATTAGTGCCACTTTTCAAGGCTTCTATAATTCCTAAATTCCTTAGGACAACCCTATTTTTTAGTTAGGACACACATTACTTCCTTCAGCATGTCCATATTCTCAAGGCAGGAACATTCACCCACCTTCACCCACCTTCTAAAGGGTGCATAAATCTGATTTCATGTGGTAGGGTATAAAAGATTCACTCCTTCAACCATCTTCTACTGGTATTAGCTTCATTTATAGTAGACATCAAAATATTGTACACATCTTAAACAAATGATATGCATCTTTACATGTTTGTCTGCAATGAAACAATTCTTAGTAGATATTTTTCAAGGAATTGATTTTATGTTCTTAAGAAATTGCTTCAAATGAGGTTGTTTAAAGACATGTTCAAGTACATGGTTTGGTTGTATTTTTTTTTTATTACAATTAGTGACATGCATAAGTCTCTTGGTTTCCTAAATCCATCCTTTAGGGCTTGGCCATATGTTCTGAATCTTATTATCATTGTTTTTTTTATAAACACATGATCTTTTAATAAATTTTTATCACATCATATTTTTATCTCAAAATAACTTGATCTAGTATAAAATTATACATTGCTTAGTGGTGCATATTTCTTTTCCCTTGGTTAAATAGCCAACAATACAATTTTGAAAGTGGTGTAGAGTTTTTAAGGCAACATGATCATTTTTTTCTTACTGCCATTATCCACTGTCAATTACAATGGTATTTATTGACCCACATATGCAAATAAAAAAGTTTATTCTTTGCTCCTTGACCTCAATTGGATTGGATGATGCAATTGGGATAGCAAAATAGGTCACTTTTCAAATAGATCCAACTTTCTATTTAACTTAATACTGCATTGTCATGGATGTAGACTATGCCTATGGAAAAAGTATCTTCCCTCCACAACACTCTTGATTTGGGTGAGTGGTTTATTTCTACAATTTGCACCACTTCTAAGTTTGCTTCTTCTAATTCTATTCAAACCATCGAACTTTACCTTGAGCTTGCTACACATTATATTACAATGTCACTCATCTTAGTGCTGAAAATTCCAACTTAATATTTACTAGAACCTTTGGTCTTGGAATCTTTATTGCATTGAGATATAAGTTTATCCTTGGCATGCTACTTTTCCATGAATTTTCTGTCAATATTGTTTGCAAATGATACACATCACCCAAGAAATTAGTATTTAAGAATTATAAGTTTCACTAGATATAGGATGCAAGAACACTTTGAGGTTCTTATCATGTTTTGAGTGCATGCTTAAACATTCCATGGGATTATGGAAACTTATCAATATATTCAATCACAAGTTACCACTTGATATATTCATCATTATAATAATTCAAAGGATAAAATGATTTACATAACGCCTTAACAAACCTACTCTAAGTATCAATGGGATGATATTTATTGATATAGTTTCTTCTATATAATTCCACCACTAGAACAATGCTCTAGGTATAATATCTCGAGTAGAAACTGCATTTTTCTTCACATTTGTGAACAAATTATCATCAAAATAGGCTTTGATCTTCTCAAACAACTTCTCCAAGGATTTTTTGTTGATCTTATCCTCAAATTGTGAAATATCTAGGTTGACTTGGATTTTGAAGTGTGAATCACATAATCCACTTCTGTACGTTAATGGAGGTGAAGGAGACGTGAAAACATATCATGATTTTCACTAGCTAATCATGTATCTCATCTCTCTAACATTGCAAAGCTTCATAAACCATGGAATTGATAGACGCTGAGGGAATTGCTATAGCACTGGAACTACTGTTAATTGGCATTTGTTACTAGAAGCAATGTTGTACTAGATGAAGAAGGTTTCAGGTGAATCATGTGCTTTTGATAACCTAACCTTGTCCAAATATGCATTCAACACAATGTGGATGTTTCTACCACAATTCAGTTAACTACTACAACTCACTAAATGGAGTAGAGCTCTATTGATTTAAATTTACTGGTGCCTTCAACAATGTGAACAGTTAATTTAAAACCACTTAACAAATATGGTAAGAGCATGATTATTTTATTCTAATACCATTGATATATATCCTAGTAGTAAATCTAGGTAAGAAACAAAAATTAGAGATAATCTAAGGTTACATATGAAGTTTGTCAACACTAGATGTACTAGTTTCCTAAAAAGATAAGTTGGATTAATTGAAATAACCAAATAACATAGAATAGAGGTGTGTGAATGGATCATCAGATAATAAAATGCTTGGATACAACTACTTTGAATATTGAAATCAAAGGGTATAAAAAATATCTAAGAAGATATGTGAAAAGAATATGAATAACCTATACAAGAAGCTTTAAAATTCAAAATTCCACTCATTTTATTTTGGAAAAAAATCTAATGCCTATTTATAGAATTTCTAAAAGAATCTAGAAGTACAAATTTGTGATGGGAATCTTCCTATAATGGTGTGAGCGTAATTATGTCTAGAATCTTGGGGATAAAGAAGATTTGGTAGGATCCCTACCAGCTTGGGACTACATGCTTGTATAGAATCATGCCATGTTTAATTTTTGTTTCAAATGATGTCTAATTTGGGTTGATGAGTGCTATGCGTGTGTTCCATGAGTGCATGTGCAAGTTGCATGCTACTGACTCTACCATTTCCTAGGTGCTCCTTAGACTCAATGTGGTGTTTTGACAACTTTTTCATGTAAGGCACTTCGGTGTTTATTTTGGTCATTGCAACATGATTGTGTTAAGTCTCCAATGAAGGCCCTTAGCATGGGCATTACTAAAATACTTTGCACAAGGCCCGAAGTAATTAAGCAAAATTGAAGAGTTGTGTTGAAGCCTTTATCTCTCACTTATGCTTGGATCAAGGTAATCAATAATATAGGTGATATCTACAAACAATCCTAATCTTGGCCTAGTATAAAACTTGACCACGCTCCAAATCTTGGCCAATAGATCTTGAAAAGTTTCCTCAAGCCTTTGACCCACATTCAATAGTCTTTTGTTGTTGAAATATAGGTTGCCCAATTTTGATAATAGCTAAATCCAACAAAGATGTGTTATATGGGTGTAGTATTAGGTACCTAGTTGGCCTCCAAAATAATATTAGGTAATGTCACCTTCACCATAAAAAAGTTTGTAGACAAGGTTGTTTTCCCTTTAATTTGGTACATTTTAGTGTAATTTTGAGCATTTTTCATGGATTTTTTGGAGTTTCTTATTTGAAAGTTGTTGATGCTATTTTAATTATACTATAGTTACTCAAGGATAGCCCTTTTCCCTTTAAAAATTCATTTCAATAACTTAGGGATAGCGAATTAGTGAAATGCTTCTAGTATCCTATTTCTCGGCCAGGTTTCTATTCTCCATTTATTTCTTTGTATGCATTAGAAAGGATTCATTATTCTCTGGAGTTGGAGTGCTGCTAGATTTCCTTCAAGCATTGATTAAACCTTGTCATAAATTGCTCCAACAGCTGCGAACTCCTTATTAAGGATGAGGTCTTCATACATGCCTAATTACCAAAAAATTTAGTGACAGATATACCATGAACCTAAAGCATACTGTTGCAGATGGTGATCTACAGAAAAACATGCTCATATGGCTCTAATTTTCTCATATTTCATGCTTTGGAAAGTATGAGAGGATGGGCGCACTGATGCTGTAGTTTTGTGCCACACAATCATTCCAAATAAACCATTGATTGGTATATAAGACTCAACATTTACCCTATTTTCAAACATATTTAAAAATTTATTTTGGGGCATATGATGCTACATGATTTTTATATGTTTTGGAACCACTTCTTATTGCTGATTAGGGATGCTACAAGTCTGAGTTGTGTTGAATGTGATAATAGATATTTTAATCACAGGACTGAAGAAATATGGCCCAACATTACTCTAAATGTTTTTCTTAGGATAGATAGGATGCCCATAATTCTCATTAACAGGATGTTGCCTATGCTGAGGTTGTTGGAATGTCTTAGGTCTATACATAACTGTGCTTTTAAATAGTGCTACTTTTCAAGGATTCTGATATGCATATTTACATGTTCGTCTAGAATGAAACAATTCTTTGTAGATATTTTTCAAGGAATTGATTTTATGTTCTTAAGCAATTGCTTCAAATGAGGTGAATTATATTTTTCCAATAGGTTCGAATTTTTGGATAGCTCATTCTTGGATGAAGAGGAGATTTGCAACCTAAAAGGAGGTTGGGGGCTTGGGTACATAGGAGGAAGGATCCATGGTGATCACGTAGGTCAGTGACATCTCAAAAAGGCCAATCAAGATGGTTCCTACTCCTCCTTGGGGGGAGAGGAACTGTGGAAGGAACAAAATAGCAGAGGAGGGACCCGTTATCTTGGGAAAAGAAAATGAAAAGGGGAAAGGAATAATCAATGCATATACCATGCCCAAAGATGGGGAAGGTTCTAGTGGGATCAGTAAAGAAAAAAATAATAATCAGGGAATAAGAAGGACATGACAATGTGTCCCGAAATCCAAGACGGTGCCAAAACTGCAGATTAAATCTGAAAGAGTCAGGGAGTATATTCAATACATGAAAGAGCAGGCTCTCATAGGAAAATTCATGGGGATCTGGCCCACAGAAAATACCCTAGTCTAGTGGATCAATACAACTTGGAAACCTCAAGGACATTGTTATGGACAAAACTTCCTATGGCTTGGGGTACCACAACAGACAGAGTAACCGCAGAAATCAATCCTTTCCTATATGAAAGAGAAACCAAACATCTAACACTATAGGATCTCGAAACATACCTTATTCCAGATGGTTGATGTAGATCCCCATTGAGCTTTTCCACTCTCGCTTGTATTAATAATATTCTCTCTTAACATTCAACAAACAAGACAAGCATGCTATATAATTGTGTTAGACCTACCCTCACAAATATAATCAATAACATATAAGCAGTTAAAAGCATCCATGGATTCAATAATCATTTAAATACACATTATTAGACAGGAAAATATATTTCTATTAATATAAATCAAAGATTACAATAGTGACAACCTCTATCGACACGTCTACGAATTGGAGAAACTGAGTCCTCCACCTGGGCCTCCACCACTTCAATCCTCCATCTCTTAATAGAAAGCTCACAAGAAAAGGAAATCTTGGGAAGAACACAAAGTGCTCCAAGGGACAAAGGGATGCAGACTCAAGTATAAGCTCCATTAACAATGGACTATAATTTTCTTGCTCTTCAATTCCTCCTCCTTCAATGTATCCAAAGGGTTCCTTATATAGTGCTTCAATGGGGTAATGGAGGGTCAAAGCTGAGCGATCTCAAGGAATATGGAAGGCCAAGAGACAAGTGACTCGGATCCACCTCAAGGAAAACTCCAAAACTATTTGGCCTTTTGTACACATCCTGATGTGCATGGGTTTAAGGGTCAAATATGCGCATATACACGAGAATAGGTTTAAAAGTCACGTATTGCAAATAATGCATGTTTCTAGGGATGATATTGGAAACATCAAAGGTACAAAAATGGTCCATGGGGTCTAAAGAGTCTGCAGAAGGACAGGGAAGGCTATAAAGGTGTGATTCACCATGTGTGCTAAAATCAGCTGTAACAGATGCCCCCTAATGTGTGAGGTCGGATGGGTCACACGATGGCTGAAATACATTATAAGTCCATCCCAGGAGTGGAGTGATGAAGAACCAGGTGGAAGAACCAACCATCCTATAGTACAATACAATGATCAAACTCTACACATAACTGCACGTAGATATAGCAGTCTCGGATACATAAGAGTACAATGGCCATGAATATGACATGATACAAAATATGACATGTGTGGTCATCGCCGCGTAGAATATAGATAAATCAGAATCTCCATGATGAAGATATACAAAGGATCATGATCTCCATGAAAGTTGAAGATATATAACAGATCAAGATCTCCATAATGGCTGGAAACATCTGAAATACACTAGAATCAAGTCATGAGAGCTAAAATATCATGAACATTGGCATTATCAAGGAGGTAGCATATATGAAATGACACCAATTTGGAAGGTCTTCTACACAATCCTCTACAAGTACATGTCCTACTATGCAAATAGAGGTGTCAATGTTGAACATAGTATTCCATCGTCTAATTACCATTCATTGATGTATATTGGTAACAGATGCGAGATCACCCACCAATAATGAAAATGGGAATCAAGGTACTAGAGTGAAAACTAACAAGTGTGAATAAATGTGTTTAGGTCTAACACTTGAGAGGATCCATCGATTAGGGGAATTTGATGTATTCCCAAGACTGTCGATGGTGAGAGAACTTGCCACTGATGACTGCAAGTCTCAAGGCACTAAAAAATGATTATAGATTCCTATCAAAAAATAAATGACCTGAATTCGATGGAATGAATTCCGCTGGAAGGAGGGAATTAATTCATCCCTCATCATCCAACATGAGGTACTCAGCAAGGCTGTATAATGTGGAAGGACTCGATCATAAAGTGCATGAACCAGTATCAGTACTGAGAATGGTCGACATGCAAAGTCAAGAGAAATGAGGAATGACCGACTTAGGTTTCAACTTCCTTCAAACAAGAGCATAAAGGAAAATGGTGACTGAATGTAAGAAACATAGACTTGATATACAAGACTTGGACATCTCTGCAACATAGGAGGCATTGATAGAGGCTCCATAGGGACTGGAAGCTTAACTAGTTAGTGGAGATAAACTCAGAGAAATGAGTACAACTCCTAAAGTCAAACTATTAACCCAACCAACGGATGTGATATACAGTGCT
Organism: Pseudotsuga menziesii; assembly: GCA_001517045.1. Classification (NCBI taxonomy): domain Eukaryota; kingdom Viridiplantae; phylum Streptophyta; class Pinopsida; order Pinales; family Pinaceae; genus Pseudotsuga; species Pseudotsuga menziesii. The sequence continues at coordinate 650,752 of LPNX010818453.1, read as the reverse complement.
CTGTTTAAATGCAACACGACTTGACTGCTGCCAAAGATAACATCTTTTCTTGTCCCTCTTTTTGGTTTTTTTATTTTTTTGGACTTTTTCAAGTATTTTGAAAATCTTGAAAAAGAAAAAAAGTTCTTTATAGTTATAGACTAGGAGGAGATGAGTGTCAAAGGGCAAACAAACTAGTTCCAAGTAGTGAAACATACCTATGCTCAATGCAAGGACACATGTGTAGGATAACGACCCTGGGGGGGAATTCCCCTCTTGGTAAAAATGGGGAATCAAGCTACAAATGATACACAAAAAGGATTTGCATGGCTAGACATGAGGCAATATCGGGTTATATAGCTGGTAATTGAAGTCAAGGAAGCCGTCAGAATGCTTAATGAGGCAGGACAAAATAATGATAATGCAATTACAACTTGACATAAGGGATTCCTGGGGACAAAATCCAACAAAACGATCGAGAGGACTATGAGGCTCTTGCACAAAGAAATGGTAATACTATACAAAGGACTCCCACATCCTAAAGGAAAAAAAGTCAGCATGGGCACGAAATGTAAAAAAGGACCTAACTAGGGCACCCATGTATGGTCAAGCTCTACCATTCACATCATGTCACTTCTAAAACAATAAGAAGGTTCCGTGACAAGATAGAATGGGTTCATACCTAAGGTTAGAATGAAATGGTCATAAGTTCATGCAAAGTGCAAATGGATGTAAAATCTAACCTGTATGCCAGTTTAGACATAATACCTAAAAGTGGCACGAATGGGTCAAAACAATGGTCGAAACAGTGCTCAAAATGGACTCCTACATTATCAGATTAGTCCAAAATAGTCCAAAATGGTCAGAAATGGTTCAAAACTGTAGAAAGGGGGTGAAAATTTTCAATTTTTTTCTATAAATAGTAAAAAATTCAAAAATTACATATCATTTGAAATTTTTACCCATTTGAGCTCAGAACTTCCTATACGAATTCCAGGAGCTTCGTTTGGTGAAATTCGACACTGTTTGTTCCATGTAACTTCTCATGTCCTCCTCTTACATTTTCATGCAATTTTTTTCAATTTACATGGTCAAATTTGATTTTGAGGCAAGCCTAAATTGGTTGTTTCGGCCCACGTGAATATCGAGGCTTTTTCTACATATTAGGCTGGCTATACATGAAAAAACTGCCCAAAACCACCTACATACATGGCTATTTTGCAAATAGTCGCATATGTAGGCATACACATGGTTTTTTAAGGTTAATATTGACCAAAAACTACTTTTAATGTGCAGGATGGTTCTAGAATGGAGGGAGAGGGAACATGGAGATGTAGAAGAGGTTGTTTGGGGTGATTGAATGGCTCAACAAGCTCTACGTGCATGTGGGATATACAAGTTTTGATGTCTTGGCAGCCCGAGGGTGAAACCAAGACTCCTGTAGATGCTAGTAGACTACTGGGATCCAGACTTAGAGTCCTTTCATATCGATGGGATGTCCCTCACTATATAGGTGGAGGACATATATTTCATTACTGGATTGTCCCAACAGGGAGAGGTAGTGAAGCTACGTTCTCGTGGGCCTAGAAGTGGCCTCACCATTGATGAGTACATTGCAGTATACTAAAACAAGGAAAAGGTTGGGAGTCAAATCCTGACAAACTCCATCTAGGTGCTAGGACTAAAGGCCATACTATTGTCACTCGGTAGGATAGCTGGTCTAGCATCACTCCACCAGGCCTCTCGGCCATTGATGTTCTATGCAGTGGAGTGCATGAGACCCACAGTGTAGGACTGGTGCACTACGCTGTTGAGTAACATGAAGCAGCAGCTCAGTGACTGCAAGATGGGTAGGGTATGAAACTTCAGTTTCGGTAGTATATTGAACACGTTCTTGTTTGAGCATGTCTCGGGGCTAAGCCCTAGATTTGAGAATCCTCCTCACGGGGTTCGAGATATGGCCCAATGACATTCGACAGATTCTATGTGCAGACTAGCTGGAGGTAGGGTGTCTAACCCCTACCCAGCTGACTTCTTCCCATGGTGGTGGAGACAGATTGTTGCCATCGATGATTATCCCTATGCGGGAATATATTTTCAGGGAGATCCAAACATGCACCTACCACCAGGAGCAGCGCACGGTGATATAGGTAATGAATCCCAAACCCTCTTTTTAAATTTTTTTGATTTATTAATTTTTTTTTGTGTTTTTTGATATATAGAATCAAAAGACATATTTTGATGTGATGACACATAGTGACAATCTGTCATATGTATATAGATGTTGGACCACGGCGGCGTGATGATTTCCCTCGTCTCAGATGGAGGGGAAGAGGAGATGATATCATGGGTGTGGATGCGGAGCGAACGCTCCAAAGCATCCACACAGACTTGGTACTCTTGAAACACAAGGTACCCATGGAGCAAGTCGAGGACTTGCCTGAGGCCATGCAGCGTGAGGTGGTTGGTGTACCACGAGCATGGGTTTAGTTATTTTGACGACTAGCTAGAGTCGTGGTGTGCTACCACAATCAGAACCCACCTCCTCCTCCACAGGCTTAGAGAACTGAGAGTGATTTATTTTGTACTACCGTGTATTATATTTTGGTGGCTCGGAAGCCCGATTTTTGTATAATGACACTTATGTATTATGACGTCACATTTTGGATGTTTCAATGAAATTTTTTTATGATGATCGATTTTATTTATTTACATGTGTGTTAAAATGTGTGTTTGTGATTTGCTTATGGTCTATGAAATAAACGTCAATCTAACACATAGTTAGCATATGAGTCAGCAACTTGATTAAAAATTCTTGGAACATGTATGTATGTTATGTTGTCAAATTTATGTTCTAACAATCTCACACATAAGAATATTCGTAATAATTTCGGATCCCTAATACGATACAAGCCATTAAGTTGTGACACTACTAACTGTGGATCAAGATGTACTTCAAGAGAAAGAACACCATGTGAAATGGAATCTCGTAATAGCTCGATACAGGCACTATACTCAGAAATATTGTTCGAAAAATGCCGTAAACAATACACCTCCTAAATACAACACCTGACCCATAGGATTATAAATCACCCAAGCAGCAGAGGCTGAGTGTGGCGGCTAGCACCATCAACAAATGCTATGTAAGCGGAAGCTAGTCAATGAAAGCTAATCAACAAACCTAATCACCATAAGAAAACCTAACTATGCAAAAAAATGTACAATAATATACAATAATTAGCCTTGGATAAAGGTCATGCATAGTATTTTTTAAGATAGAGCCCATTTCTAGGCTCCGCCAAGGTTGTCCCTTCATAATCCACCAGCTCATAGGTGCCCTTCTCTAACACATGTTTGACTACGTAAGGACCATGCCACATGGGATTAAACTTTCATACCCCTAAGGGTTCTTTAGCTTGATCCCATAAAAGGACCAAATTACCTTCAGCAAACCTCCTCGGATGGACAAACTTATCATATTGGACCTTAATGCAACGCTTATTTAATTTAAGAGCCACAAAGGCATTTCGACGCTGCTCATCAAACTTCTCTAAGTGGACCAAACATTCCTCCAATGCGGAAGTGTCTGGTAAAAGCTCTATAGCTAGCTTCAATGAAGGGATTTCACATTCAACCGAAAATACAGACTCCACCCCATGTATGAGCTAATATGGAGAAAAATCAGTGGCAGTATTAACCGCGGTCCTATAGGCCCACAAAGAAGGACATAACATGATATGCCAATTCATCTTACTTTGTGTGATGGTTTGTTGGAGAATGGACTTAAGTGATTTGTTCACTGCTTCAAATTATCCATTCGCCTGAGGATAATAAGAAGAGGAGTGCTCTTGCTTATACCCTAACTTCGAGGCGAACTCTTCCATCATTTGATTCTGAAAGTGCCTACCATGGTCAGTGACAAGATATTTTGGAATACCAAACTGAGTAATAATTTGGTTGAATATGAAATGCGCGGCTGTCTCACCATCGGATTTAATTGTGGGCATTGCCTCATCCCATTTTATGAAATAATCAATAGCCACTATAATATGATGATGCCCCCCAGCTGAAGCTAGGTTGCAATCCATGAATCTAATTCCCCACTTGGTGAAGGGACCAGCAGTAATAATCAGATGTAACGGGGCCAGATGTGAGCACATATTGCATGCAAACACCTAGCAAGGGTGACACTTCTTCACAGCATTGACGCAATATTTGAAGATCGATGGCCAAAAATATCTCGCTCTCAATATTTTTGGGCTGTAGAAAGCCCAGATAAATGACCACCACATGCCCTTTCATGGAATTTATTCAACACAACCTCAACCTCTTCATGGGTTAAACAATGATGTAAAATGGAATCTACCCCACGGCAGTACAAAGAGTTATCCACTATAAGGTAGTCCTTAGTTATGTGACGTAATCGTCGTTACTCATCCTGTGAAAGGTGAGTAGGGACCTTCAATGTTTGTAAATATATGATGATATCCCCATACCATGGATCCAAATTTGAGATAAGGAAAATATGCTCATCGACAAACGTATCCTCATAAACCTCCTCCTCCTCCTCACTTGTGAAATCAGAAATGAGCTCCCCAAAAATCAAAGATTTCTTCGATTTCACTGAAACAAACTTGAGATCGAATTCTTGCAAAATATCAATCCATTTATTATACTTTCCCCCAATCATCCTTCTAGTGAGGACAAACTGAAATGGATTGACATGAGCTACCATGAATGTCTGGCGAAGGAGAATGTAGTGTCTCAATATCTGAACCGCATGAATGGTGGCTAAGGCAAGTTTCTCCACATGGGAATAATAGAGTTCCACATCTATAAGGTTTTGAATCAAATAATATATGACATGCTCATGGAGCTCCTCATCCTCCTAAAAAAAAACCATACCAATTTTCTCCATGGATGTGACCACATAAATAAAAAACTCACAGCTATAGTCAGGTGGACTAAGCATGGGGGCTGATGCTAAGGCTCGCATAAGAGCATCAAAGGACTCCTGGGATGGCCCATCCTAGAAAAAGGTAGTGTCCTTCTTTAAAAGATGCATAAAGCCTTTAGTCAAATAGGAAAATTTAACCATGAATCTCTGTAAGAAATTTTTCCATGCCTTGCAAACATTGAAGATGTCTAATATTTCACAAGGGAGACAATTGAAGTATTGCCTCAACCTTTAAGGGATCGACTCTTATACCCTCCTTGGAAACAATGAACCCTAGCAAGTAACCAGAATTCATGCAAAATATGCACTTATGTGGATTTAACCTAACCAGGTAGTGGCAGCATGTTTTGAATGCTAATGTCAAATGGTAGGCATGATGCACTCTCAGCCGAGAATGGGCAGCAAGGTCATCCAAAAAGACTTCAATAATTTATTTGAGATCGTGAAAAATCAAGGTCATAGCCCACTGAAATGTGGCACCAGTGTTTTTAAGACTGAAAGGCATCTTTCTATATGCAAATGTACCCCAAGGACAAATAAATGCAGTTTTTTGTTGATCTCGGGGTTTGATCTGAATCTGATTATATCCAGAAAAGTCATCCATAAAGGAAAATGCCTCGCTTCCTACACATTCATCCAAAATTTGATCAATAAATGGTGTGGAAAAATTATCCTTAGGACAAGCATGATTTAAATCATGGAATTTAGTGCATATACGGATCGTTCCCTGCTTCTTATCAACTGGAACGGGGTTTGAAACCCACTCTATCAATGGAACGGGATAGATAAAATCGACTTTTAACAACTTCTCTATCTCAACCTTAATCGCGGATGCTTTTCTAGGATTCACTGCATGCAAACGTTGTTGAACAGGTTTCGCATTCAGATAGGTCTTAATTTCATGTTCTACAATACAAGGGTCGATACCTGGCCTTTCCTCGTATGACCAAGCAAAGATGTCACAAAACTCTTTGAATAGCTTGGTATACTCCTGAATCTCGGCATGGGAACATTCTACCCCAATATAGACATTCTCAATCTTTCCAGGATTGTGAGATATATTGATAGGAATAGTAGGTGATATATTCACCATGTTCCTATTAGCCATCTAACCAGGAGAGATTAATGGAACCACGGGACTACCAATCTTCTCACTAAGAATCTCCCTAAATTCCTCATGTTTGAAACGGTAAAGCTTGGGAAGAAAATAAGATCTATGATTTAAGTCTTCCCAAGGTGGCTCAACCTTAGACATGGCCTCAATAATAGATTCATTTGATGGAAAACCACTATCAAAGAAATCATGCGCATGAGAGGACTCAACTGCCCATGTAGGTAGCACATACAGGTCCTCCTCTTCTGTCCATGAAGAGGAAGGACTAGGCTTTGCAACACAATCAATATTCGCTTGATATGCTATCATTGCTGTAGGAAACGGCATGTACGTTTCGATAGGTATGTTCTAAGGACTCGGTGAAGGAAGAATCCAAGAATATTCCATATGGGTAGTATGAAAAGACATCCAGTTCAATGAAGATGAAGCCCCACCTAAACTAGGTTCGATCGTAAGAACGGGTGCAGGACAACTAAAGGTCCCCATAAGGGATGGATACATACCTACACCCACACTCCCAGTTGCCAGCTGAGAATGATCAATAATCGGGATAGAAGCTCTCAATGATGCATTAACACTTGGATTCTTGAATGATGTCTGATCAATCATAACAATCTTCCCATTAAATGGAAAGCATACTACTTGAAATAGAGAAGAGGCTACAGCTTGCATACTATACATCCAATCCCGACCCAGTAAAATATTGTAATCAAGGGGAGCATCCACCACCTCAACCTCGATCATGACTGTCTTCTCTCCCAAACGGACCTTAAGAGAAGGAATAATTATGTGTGGCAAAAACAAGCTACCATCAAAAGCAGTCAACATGTTAGTAGATTGAGACAACTCAAGAGAACCCAAACCCTTCCATCATGACAAAGACATCACGAAAGCAACAGCGCCTTCGTCAATCACAATGTGTTTGATGGTCATGTTAAAACATTCTACATGATTCAAGAGAGACACATAGTAAGGAAAGCGAGGATGTTGTCCCATGTTTCAAAATTTGATGATGAAAGAAGAGCTATCATCATCAACCCTAAGGGCAGAAAGCAAAGCTCCTTTGCGAAGGACAACTCTAAAGTAATTCAAGCACAGACATAGCATAAGGAGTTTGGCCCAAATCCTCGACAAAAAATAGTTTTGGGTGGCTCAGGCATTAGGATTGTGCCCTGAATGCTTTAGGACTCCCTTAGGAATGCTAGGTGAAATCTCAGATTTATCCATAGGGTTTTCAATACGCAAAGGGCTGTCGGGTGGAGTGGGTTCTTTTCCAAGGTCCAGTTGTGATGAACCATAGTCTTTCGCATGAGTCACAACCTTAGTAGAATGCACCATGTTGATGCAACCATGACCAGTACTGGTTCCTGGTAGATTTTGATCTCCACTCGACACAGAATGAGGATCATGGGTCCTTGAGTTAATATTTTGATTATGGGGTAAAGGATTGGTCAGCACAGTTGGGCCCTATGCTATGAACCTCGAGGCGTCTTCCATACAAGGGAACAAGTGAGTGAGGTAGTAATCCTTACACAACTTGCAAGGAAAATTAACCTTACGTTTAGACTGCTTGTCCCCCCCAACATTACGGTCATTATTTTAATTAAATTTTGAATTTTTTTGTTCTTTTTCCCACCCTTACGATTGTTTTTACCCTTTTTCTTATTCCTTATGGGCTGTTGGTTTCCCTTCTGGTCCGACGATTGCACAAAAAGTACACTCACCATTTGGGTGGGTAGAGATGAAGCCGTGGCTTGTCCCAAAGCAGATTGATTAATAAACAATTAACTCACTTGATTCACAACTGAATCTATAGGTTTTGGTACTTCTACAACCCACAATTCCATCGGCATGTGGTCCAAGCTTGATATTGGGATCGAAACTAGAACATGGAGCGTTAGGTATGATCTCATATAATAGTCCGGATTGAGCATAAATCAAATCCAATTCCTATGCCCTAAAAATTGCTTGTTCCTCATTCTGAACTACGAATGTAGAAAAATCCTTCGTGATGTAAGGTAGCAATGATTTAAGGAACCACTCAAGGAGAAAATCCAAAGGTATGAAATCTTTAAGCAACCTCTTTTGTATATGCCACTCTTGGATATGGTACAAGATATGTGTGGCTTTGTCCTATCACAATGTCAGCAATAGTTTTGTACCAACATCGTAACACATGAGTAGCTGGAAGTGATTGAGGAAAGTCATAGCAAGGTCATCAAACACAACGAATTCCCCCTCGGTAACTCTATGTACCATTTCACTGCAAGCCTGGTGAGGGTGCATTGAAATAGTCTTAAACAGATTGAGTCATCATGTAAGGAATTGGAAGAGAACCAAAGCTGAAAGGTAATGAAATGTTCACTAGGATATTCTCTTGGTTTTGCCTTGAATTTGGGAATGTCTGAGGGAATCTTGTTAGGGACAGCTGGCCAAGTTAGGTCTTGAGATACTAGATTGTTCATTTGTCTCGAAAATTCAGGTAAATTTAATGTTGTGAGGAAAGGGAGCCTATGTTTAGTCGGTCTATGCCACGCTCCCTGATAGTTTTGGTTCATATAAGGTTGACTACTGTAAATAACATGGCCTTGGCCATAATATCCTCCTCCTGTTTGACCTGTGTAGGGCTGCATGGAAGCATTATGATGTGGTGTACCTTGACTATGTAGTACTACAAAGCCATAATTAGAGGAGTAAGTGGGTTGTTGATACCTGTACCCATAAGGTTGATAGCTCTATCCATACTGCAGTCCATGAGATTGTCCATGAGAATCTCCATAAGTTTTCCCATGGGATGTCCCATGAGAAGTTCCATAAGTAGGGATATGGGGAAATACTTGCAATGGACCATAAGACGAACCAAAAATAGGAATATGACCTCCCCAAACAATAGGAGATACTTGACTCTGAGATACTACTGTGCAAGCAGTCGCAGTACGAACATGACTAGTAGCAACATTTTGACCCAAAGGACCACGTGAATGAGGGGGAGGAAGGGTTGTCAAAAATGCATTTGAAGGAGTAGGAATTGAGGATGAAGGGACATGTGAAGGGATGTAAGTGGTATTCCCTATGGTCACTCATCTTGGTTTTGGTATCCACATATGACTACTAACACTAGGTCTAGGATGAACATGTGAGGTAGCTTCCACTACCGAGATGGAAGGTGCAATGTGACTAGTGCTCACAAATATCTCCGCATGGAAAAGAATAGGAGTGCCCCCAGGTGTAGTGCTAGGTTCAATTTCTGACTCGACATGATGTGCTGGATCATGTGTAGGGATATCAAGCAAGCCATAATGAACATGACTAGTGCTTGTGGGTTCATGGTGAGTCTCATCACCCAAAAACCAATACCGACGGCTTGTGAATGAGGGATCATAATGGGAATGTGAAGGTATTTCTGGTGAAGGATCATAATCAGGAGTAGTATCTTCCTCCCCAACCTCTTGGGGTGGAGAAGACATATTAGTATTCTTGTCTTCACGATCTCCCATCGTGTGTGAATCAATGTGAGAAGTAGTTCGCCCAGACTTTCTGTTTCTCTCTCCCAATGGAGGAGGAGATGTGGAAGGAAGAAGCCTTGCTAAATGACGAGAATAGTGAAGTGCCGCACCCAAATCCATAATGACTCAAAAAATGAAAAGGACTCTTTCTAATTATTCAAAGCCTAGGAAAACTAGCGTGCATAGAGCATACACCTATACAATGTAAAGCCAAATCACAAGCAAACAAGGGTAGGATATGTGATCTCTCGAATGAAGCAAGTATGTCTCACCTACGAAAGGCTTGATACTCCCATAAACAATAAGCAGAGGTTTGTAACCAATTATAGTGGCCCTCAGCTTCAACGCATATAGTGACTATGATGTCCGACACCTACCTAGGCAAGACACCTGCAGAATAACCTCTACGAAGTACCCCCTTGATAACCTAGGTAAGGCAGATAAGGTCACCTCAATATAATCAATGCTCAGGCAGATATTCGTAGGCAGGATTGAACATATGGGCAGGGTAGCAAATCCCAAAACTACTGAAAGAGCCCCAAGATACGAATACAATCCTGGAAATATTTACGGTGCTACTCAGTTATGACCAAGGGTCATCCCAATCATTAACCGCTCACACTACATGTTGGGTAAAATTATTGCTACTTAATTTACCTTCAATTTAATTGTTAACCAGGATACGTAAACTTTGAGTCACTACACCATGTGTGCAGGGAAAAATGGTTTCAAGCTCATGCCTAGGGTAATTTTGATTTGCTCATGTATAAAGAAAAAGAATGTAGTTTATGAAACTAACTACTCTATTAAACAACCAAGACCAAAAGTTGTTAAGTCTAATCTAAGGAAAAAAATCAGCTTGCTGAGTACTATTTTACAGTCCAAAATTTTGTCAAATCCAATTAATAAAACCTACAGCAATTTCAAACTATACTAATTGTTAATCTATTTTCCCAAAAGAGCAATCAAGCAATCAAATGGTTCGTTAAAGGAAATCGTACTTGTGCAGAGAAATCTTTAGCTCTCAAACCTGCGTACAAAAGGGATGCTATTTGATCAATCTTAGTGTCTTACACCATTCTAACACCACCTCTAAGACTGCACTCATCATCCATAAAGAACTCTATACTAAATACAATTGCTCTTCTTCAAGAACTAACCCTAATTCATACCAACGCTATCATTCACAAATAATTACAGAAATTAATTTTCCTTTTTACTAACAAAAGAAACAACTCCACTTGTATTCTATGCTCACAAAAGTAAATTGAAAATATTCAGACAAAACTACATTTCACTCCAATTCGACTGACCTACGAGATTTATCTATGAACAACAGAAATCAACGTGTTCTAGTGAGTACACACTGTCAAATATTAATGAGCTGTAACTTCCTCTCTCTAATCTCATTCAAGATCTTGAAATAAGCAATACATAATCCCAATCTTCTATATAACAAGTTTTAAAATGCTAGCCTAAAAACCCTATGAACTCTGTAAACTCTAAATCTTCTATAAATTCTATAAACGCTGCAAGTCTTTTAAACTCTTTAAAACTCTACAAATCATTGAAACAATTTGAAGCTTTGTAAACTCTGTAAACTATAAGAACTTAGGATAAGAAGTTTAATCATTCAATGCTCAGTACTACAATCTGATCTAATTCTAGAAATGAAAGAAGAAGAAACCTAGATCTATCTACCCTCACTATTATTCAAATGTATATTTCACCAAATCCAACCTACAAACAGAGCTGGAGGTAATTAAAGATTCTGTCTAAGTATGTTCGGTAACACAACCAAACCTGTCCACATGCATTCAGTAACATAAACCAATTTAATGTAAGCATATATATTTCCCAAATCACGAGTTGATAAAGATACTGGCATACATATATAAAAGACAATATCAGGAATAAATGATGCAAGTTTTTTTACAGCAATGAAAACAAAACAAAACTACTCACAAATAACAAGAGTTGAAGGTGGGCCCGGCCTTCAACACTTCAAGACCCAAAATTGAAGCTTTAAGAAAGCAAATGCAACAGTCGATCAATTAATTAAAAATCATATTTTTACAGTATCTCCCCTGTCTCATCCTTCTAAGGATTTATTTATAGATGGATAGATGGATAAGATCCATCCCAAAAAAATCATAAATTCGTCCAGCTACCCTTAAAACGACCAACACCAAAATCTGGAAAGACCATGTCTATTTCAGAAAGGATTTCTCCACATTCATTCATAAATTCTGAAAATTTGCCATGGATATGGGTAAACAGGACCATTTATGAAGTGGGTTTTCAACCATTTTGAATAATTCTCAACCACTTGCTCAGAAATTCATCCTGAAATTAGGTTCCTGATTAATGACGGGAATGCCATTGCCAGATTGTTTGAGATTAGGGCCATGACTTCTGGAGGAAACAGAGCATTTGAATGATGAATGATAGCTCATAATCCATATTGAAATGACCAAGCATAAAATCCATGAGTAATTTTGGAAAAATGAATCCCCCAAATATCTAAACCAATCAATACATGTTCAGTGAGTGCCGGAACAAGTGTCGGATCGAGCAACCAAAAGAACCACTGCATGGGAAACAAGAGCTTGTCAATTGATCAGCATTGAATTAAAAACTCAAGTTTCATTGATGAATGAAAACCCAACGAAATGATAAATAAAATAATAAAAAATGTCAAAAATGCACCTGTTAAAGCATCTTGGAATGTTACCCTTGAAAATGCATATTCAAGCACAAAACACAACAAAATAAAGTCGAATATACTTGATCTCATGTAGCTTTGAACTAGGAATAGGGTGGTAGACAAGCAAAAATAGGAGGTCATCATCTCCCCCGGACTGAAGACCTTGCATGTCCTAATGCAAGAAATTTTTTCCCCAGGCATACAAAATTGAAAAGCAAAATTGATGACCAAACTTTGGGTTAAATTCGGGAAACCAAAGCTGAAGTGTTAAACAACACTTGTACTTGAGGAGGAGATGGAATTGGTCTCTCTGTTGAGCTTTGATCAACTCCTTATTTATCAATTATTTCTTAAGGATACAATTGGATCTAATCATGCCATCTACCAAGGTTTACATAAATGCAACCTTAGTTTTCAGCACTGCATTTTCATGTTTAATATATCGACCTAATATGTTCTTGGAATTGTTCAGTTAATTGAACATTCCGTTGTTTGAAATATTCAATGCCTAGATTTGAAGAGGTAACTGATGTTTGATAGACCTGAGATCATATCTTGGTATTTGGTATGATGAGGAATGGAATGACAATGAAGAATCCTCCATATGATTTGACATTGAAGGACTAAAGTGAAAATTAACATGATAATAACCACATGCTTTCAGAAATAAGGTAGACCAACGTATGGAAAGATTATATGATAAGAAAAATGAGTTCAAATGTTATTTTTGCATGGAACATGCAATTTGATCTTAGGAAAGATTAAAATTTTGAAGAGGTAATATCAAGGGAATTGGCAAAAATGTTTTTCACCTATTAAAATGATAATGTCATATATAAACAATCAATGTGGTAAACAAATTCAGGACACAAATTATTTTATAAAATGTGTCATTAACCAAAAAATGAAGTTTTCCATCATAAATTCTCTTTTTAATGTATGACATCAAACAGATTATAATATATAGGTGACTTTGATTATAAAATAAAAAGATTCATCTATATGAGACTGAGGAACCAATCATTAAGCTAATCAAAACAAATCAGCTTTAAAATTAATAGCTTTATGAAGTATAAATATTCAAGGGAAATCTCATATTATCTAGCTATTCTAAAATTAAAAATATACCTGGATTTCAGCAGTCAAACCTTAAGTAATGTTCTGAAAATTACCTCAGCAATTTAGTTCACACAGTTTACAGATTTTCTAGTACCTTACCCAGCACTTGTTCCAACATTGTCATGGTTTAAATGCAGAAATATGCTCAAGTTTGCAAAGGTGGAAGGTTGCTGCCATCAGAATTGGAGATGCTATAGGTAAAAATGCTCCATGGAAAAGATGAATAGCCTTCTTTTAAATTTCATACTTCTGTAAGTTGAAGAAGAAAACTGGGGTTGACTAGAAAAATTATGTTCTATCCAGCAGGTTCTTTGCACAATTTCCATTAATTATTGCTCATCCCTCGAATTCAAAATGTGCAAGCAATCGAAAGTGACAGGCTTTGAAATTAGATAATCGACCGTCACAAGTAATGAGCTTGGTGATAATTACTAAAGGATTGATAAATTCTTCTCTAATCCATAGTGTTGAAAATCCTTTTTCACCCTTCACAGCCAGGAATTCAGGTTTTGGATTTTAGTAAATTAATGACATAACAATTAAAAATGGCAAACTAAACATAAGCGATGGTGTATGATTTATTGATATAAAATAATCAATAATATAAAGTAAAATTTTTCCAAGGTGTATATGTCATTAAATTACTTACAAAGGAGAGGTGGCTTATCAACTCTATGGAATATAATGTGTTAAGGTAAATCCTCATAATTTCACCAATTTTTTAAATTAGAAAGATACCTGGATTTTAATAGTAAAGATTACTCCAGCATTTTGAACATTACCTTTAAAATTCAGTTTACCAGAGAACTTATTCCAATACCTGATCCAGTTTGAGTCTAGTATTTTCATGTCCAGACACAGAAGTATTTTCAAGCTTGCTAGGGTGGAAATGATTGCCAGCAGGGTGATGATGTTATAAGCAAGGGAAAATAACTATCTTTTTTCAAAATGTCCAACTTTTGTGGGTTGAAAAGAAAATTAAAACTGCCTGAAAATTTTGTTTTATCCAGCAAGCCCCTTGCACAGTTACCATTATTCAGTGGTTGCTTCTTCATATGACCACACATAAACAAATTTAAGTCATAAAACTATTCATTATTTTCAATACAAAGACAGAATTAAAGATAGTGCATAGACTATCAATCTCACTCTTGCATCTAACTATTAAAAATATTCAAAACTTCAACTCATAAGCACAGACTTCTTCCTCTTTATCCATAGAGAAATTTTTCACCAAAATATCTTCCTTCTAAAAACAAGACAAGAGGAGTACCAAATGAGGCCCAAAATAGTGTACTGGACAACTTGACTCAGCTTCACACAATAAAGTTTGAGTGGCAAAAAAAAAAGTTCACAGCTATGTTCATTGAATCAGTAAACACCAGTACACTCTAGAGGCATAAACATTTTCTTCTAGTAAGGATCAGGTAACAAAGACTTAAAGCATCTGAAGATGATTATCGACTGGCTATTACAAACAGTTCCCTTAAATTTCATTTAACCCCACATGAATTCTCTTTAACATTTACACAGGTACATTGTTCACACAGACAAGTATAAATGAGGCTTTTAAAAGAGAAATTAAAGTTAGAAATCACTTCCAGTGATCCTGTTCAGTACTCTAGTGGGGTAACTGTAATACCTAAGAAAATTCTTCCCTAGGCAGAATGCCCCATTGCCAACAGGCCTGTTCAGTACCCTGATGGGTTTACCTATTTATACCATAGGTCGGTACCCGCTGCTAGCGGACCTGTTCAGTATCCCGGTGGGTTAACCTCTTACGCCCTTTTTCTTTCAAAGGCCCTTATCCCAAATTAATCTTAAAGATAAAATTTATAAGTTTCTTATGCATAGATGAGTGGGGGAGCAGCTCGGAAAACCCTCTAGGAGTGGGATGGTATTAAAATTGGAAGAGTTTTCTTGAAACATGCCTATAAAGATTTGTCCGTATGAACAACTAACCCCTATAACTGTATAAATTGAAAGACATGAGGTGGGTGGAATTATTTATAATATATATGTATATTTAATATAATGAAATCCAATGGATTATTATCAAAAGACCCTTCAGTCTTGAAAACCATCCCTAATAAAATGATTGTGGTGCCTGTCTGGATAATAACTCAATGTCCCCAACTGTTACTACTTGTAAAAATATCCTTGTTCAATCCAGTGTGAAACCTAGTCAAATGGCACTAGTATACTATGAATTCATACATAAAACCCCTTGAGTCTTTAAATCACTAATAGAGGCACATCTAGATAAGATAAAATCTGTATGAATAAAGAAGAATAAGTCTGTGTAAAAGAACTAAACTGAAATCAATAAGTCTTGCAGGTATGATGAAAAACATTTTTCCTTCAGCTTTTACTTAATACAGGTATCCAACAATTCCGCAAAACCAACAAGCATATTTGGGGTATCTTTCAAATTTTTTTATTTAAATCAGGAAAATTCCAGAAAATTCTTTTATAAAAATCAGCCTTCTAAAATAACATAGGTAATGAGAGAACTTCCCTTTTCGTATACCCTGAGTTTTTGTAAATAGAAAATACCTTCAACCGTTGTCCATTACCACAAATGCAACCTGTTCATCATCAATTGATCTTATGTTTACAGAACCATTATTAAAAACAATCACAATTTCATATTACCCTCTGGCATTTTTCCTTTTTATAGGCTATGAGCTGCTGTTATAATAAATTTTCTGAAAATATGGATTGGAGAGAAGGCATAAATTCTGGTTAAAGATCTTATCATTTTATTGAAAAAAAAACAACGAAGCTGCATTAATTTCTAAAGTAAACATGCAACTTTTTTTTTATTTATATACATATTTTCCTATTCTACCTAAGAAGAAAGAAAACATTTCTATTCAAGTATATGAATTCTTCCAATGTAACCAAGTGCGAAGTAAGATTATAAATATACCTTTATCCACATATGAAAAAGTTGTTGCAATGATTACCTGGATATGGAGAACCAATTGACTTACTTGCTTCTACATCAAAAGGTGTTGAAGGAGGAAATGGTGTTGTAGTCTGGTTACCTCTTGGAACCAACTTTCAGAGTAGTCCTGGTACTCACCTTCCTTCGTCATATCATGTAGATCCCCTTCTTTCGATTGATTGATTTCGGAAGTATGTAGAGGATATGCTAATACCTCCTCAATTTTAGGCTGCTTCCCATCGGATGTAATCCCCAAGTTGTCAATTTCCTCTGCAATTTGGCAAGGAATATTTTTTTGTGGCTCTTGGGACTTTGGTTCATTTGTTATGTCAGGAGAGGTAGATAAACTCTTAACTGCTGTCAGGATGTGTTCTACCTGGTAAGAAGAATTCCCAACTGCGGCTAGGATTTGAGAAAGTTTTCCCAAATTGATGGTTACTTCTGACTCCATTTTTGTTGGTTGTTTTCTTCATGTCTCGCACAAGGATCAGTGTCTGGGGCTCTTACAACACCCAAGTTTTTATTTTTATTTCATTTATATGTGTTTTAAACGATTCTAGTCAAGACTATCTACCATTAAAAACATATTTACACCAATCAAACACACGCCACTCATGCATAAAATAAAACACTCTTGAAATTAAATTGCGGAAAGTAAACACACCCAAACTTGTAAAAAGAAAAACACGCTTGCATGAAATTAAATTGCAAGAAACTAAACACGCCTTACAGGAAAGGTAAACACACTTTTGCAGCAAAATAATCAAACATGTGAAAAATCAAACACACTTACGAGAAGGAAACAACAAGGATTTGGGGAAACCCACTAAAGTGGATGCGTCAAGCTATTACACCATGGGAATCCCATAGTGAATTCATCTTTGTGTCTTATCGTTTCCCCTCCCCCTTATTGTGTAATGTAAAGGAAACATATCTACCTGAACATCACATCCAACAAATTCGTAGAAAATGAGCACAATACTAGCTTACCTTGGAGAAACTCCTCGGCAATGGCGCCAAAATGTTGGGTAAAATTATTTCTACTTAATTTACCTTCAATTTAATTGTCAACCAGGATACGTAAACTTTGAGTCACTACACCATGTGTGCAGGGAAAAATGGTTTGAATCTCATGCCTAGGGTGATTTTGATTTGCTCATGTATAAAGAAAAAGAATGTAGTTTATGCAACTAACTACTCTATTGAACAACCAAGACCAAAAGTTGTTAAGTCTAATCTAAGGAAAAAAATCAGCTTGTTGAGTACTGTTTTATAGTCCAAAAGTTTATCGAATCCAATTGTTAATCTATTTTCCCAAAAGAGCAATCAAGCAATCAAATGGTTCATTAAAGGAAATCCTACTTGTGCAGAGAAATATTCAACTCTCAAACCTGCCTACAAAAGGAATGATATTTGATCAATCTTAGTGTCTTACGCCATTCTAACACAACCTCTAAGACTGCACTCATCATCCATAAAGAACTCTATACTAAATACAATGGCTCTTCTTGAAGAACTAACCCTAATTCATACCATCGCTATCATTCACAAATAATTACAGAAATTAATTTTCCCTTTTACTAACAAAAGAAACAACTACACTTGTACTCTATGCTCACAAAAGTAAATTGAAAATATTCAGGCAAAACCACATTTCACTCCAATTCGACCGACCTACGAGATTTATCTATGAACAACAGAAATCAACGTGTTCTAGCGAGTACACACTGCCAAATATTAATGAGTTGTAACTTCCTCTCTCTAATCTCATTCAAGATCTTGAAATAAGCAATACATAACCCCAATCTTCTATATAACAAGTTTGAAAATGCTAGCCTAAAAACCCTATGAACTTTGTAAACTCTAAAACTTATATAAATTCTATAAATGCTGCAAGTCTTTTAAACTCTTTAAAACTCTACAAATCGTTGAAACACTTTAAAGCTTTGTAAACTCTATAATCTATAAGAAATCTAGATAAGAAGTTTAATCATTCAATGCTCAGTACTACAATCTGATCTAATTCTGGAAATGAAAGAATAAGAAACCTAGATCTATCTACCCTCACTATTCTTCAAATGTATATTTCACCAAATCCAACCTACAAATAGAGCTGGAGGTAATTAAAGATTCTGTCTAAGTATGTTCGGTAACACAACCAAACCTGTCCACATGCATTCAGTAACATAAACCAATTCAATGTAAGCATATATATTTCCCAAATTGTGAGTTGATAAAGCTAATGTCATACATATATAAAAGACAATATCAGGAAGAAATGATGCAAGTTTGCTTACAACAATGAAAACAAAATAAAACTACTCACAAATAACAAGAGTTGAAGGTGGGCCTGGCCTTCAACACTTCCAGATCTGAAATTGAAGCTTTAAGAAAGCAAATGCAGCAGTCGATCAATTAATTAAAAATCATATTTTTACAGTATCTCCCCTATCTCATCCTTCTAAGGCTTTATTTATACATGGACAGATGGATAAGATCCATCCCAAAAAAATCAGAAATTCGTGCAGCTACCCAGAAAATGACCAACACCAAAATCTAGAAAAACCACATCTGTTCTAGAAGGATTTCTCCACATTCGCTCAGAAATTCTGAAAATTTCCCATGGCTAGGGGTAAACGGGACCATTTATGAAGTGGGTTTTGAACTGTTTTGAATAATTCTCAACCAATTGCTCAGAAATTGAGCTCGAAATCAGGTTCCTGATTAATGATGGGAATGCCATTGCCAGATTGCTTGAGATTAGGGCCACGACTTTTGGAGGAAACAGAGAATTTGAATGATGACTGCTAGCTCATAATCCATATTGAAATGACCAAGCATAAAATCCATGAGTAATTTTGGACAAATGAATCCCCCAAATATCTGAACCAATCAATACATGTTCAGTGAGTGCCAAAACAAGTGTCGGATTGAGCAACTAAAAGAACCACTGCGTAGGAAACAAGAGTTTGTCAATTGATCAGCATTTAATTAAAAACTCAAGTTTCATTGATGAATGAAAAACCAACAAAATGATAAATAAAATAATAAGAAATGTCAAAAATGCACCTGTTAAAGCATCTTGGAATGTTACCCTTGAAAATGCATATTCAAGCACAAAACACAACAAAATAAAGTCGAATATACTTGATCTCATATATCTTTGAACTAGGAATAAGGTGGTAGAAAAGCAAAAACAGGAGGTTATCACTGCCTAGTGCTCAACTCCTTTGTAAGAGTAGGATCCTGAGAAACACTAATTATACCAAGGAATTTCACACTCTCACTTTCGTTTAGTTTCGTTTAGTGGTCTTGGAGAATTTACACACAATGAGCTATTCCAAGACCCTAAAACCTAATCTTGTTGGTGCACCCTATAAAATAAAAGAGTGTAATTTATTTTATTATGTGTTGATTTTAATTGGCTTATTACTCAAAAGGCAAATGATCATACAACTAATGGTGTCATGACCCAACAAGAAGTAAAATGCACAACTAACAATCAATGCAAATTCATTGTGTCAAATAAAAAACAGGGTATGCTACTATGTGAAATGCAAAATTTTCCTTCAAATGAAAATGCAATCATTCCTTTATGAAAATATGACTAATACTTCTCCAAGCAAACCTAGTGCAAGTACCATGCAAAATGCAAAATTCAAAATGCAAAATGCAATGATGCATAATGATGCAAAGAAGAAAATATTTTTGTATTTTTTGAATTAAAATTAGATAATAAAGCAAAAGAATGACTCTACCACCACCAGACTCTGCAAGCACTATCAAACAACACCCACACAAAGTACTATGGTAAAAGAGACCTAATGCACTAATCCCAAAACAAAAAATATAAAATGTAATGACAAGAACATTCTTAAAAAATCCAAACTAAAAAGCATTTCTGGTCAGAAACAGAGGTGTATACAGACTCTAGAACCATCCAGGGAGACTAAGCAATCATCAAAACTCACCCAAAAACACTTAATATTCCCCTTAAAGGAAAAACTCAGGGCATACGGGACCGTATGCAGAAAACCCGCGTATATACACGGATATCCCAGTAAAAACCGTGTGTACACACGACTGTGAAGCCAAAATTCACGTACAAGAAGAAAAAGAGATAAAAAAGAAGGCAAAAAAACAAGCTGAGACAAAATTTACTCCTATCAGACACTACTAGGAAAACACGCTCCCAGACCCGACTCAGAAACTGAGAAATTAGAGCAATTCAAGAACATTGAATGCCGATAAAAACCCCCAAAGGAAATGACTAGGAACTCCCTAGTATGGTCGCCAAGTCTATTATGGAGAAAACTTCCTATGGCTTGGGGTACCACAATAGACAAAGTGACTGTAGAAATCAATCCTTTCATATATGCAAGAGAAACCAAACATCTAACACTAAAGGATCTTGAACCATACCTTATTCCGATTGGTTGATGTAGATCCCCGTTGAGTTTTTCCACTCTCACTTGTATTAATAATTTGCTCTCTCAACATTCATCAAGCAAGACAAGCATGCTATATATTTGAGTTAGACCTACTCCAGCATATATAATCAATAACATATAAGCATTCAAAACCATCCATGGATTCAATACTCATTTAAATACACAATATTGGATAGGAAAAGATATTTCTATTAACAAAATCAGAGATTACAATAGTGACAACCTATGTCGGCATGTTTGTGAATCGGAGAAACTGAGTCCTCCACCTGGGCCTCCACCACTTCAATCCTCCATCTCTCGATAGCAAGCTCACAAGCAAATGAAATATTGGGAAGAACACAAAGTGCTCCAAGGGACAAAGGGATGCAGACTCAAGTATAACCTTCGGCAACAATGGACTATAGTTTTCTTGCTCTTCAATTCCTCCTCCTTCAATGTATCCAAAGGGTTCCTTATATAATGCTTCAATGGGGTAATGGAGGGTCAAATCTCAGGAATATCGAAGCCTATGGAAGGCCAAGAGACAAGTGACTTAGATCCAAATCAAGGAAAACTCCAAAACTATTTGGCCTTTTGCAGACATCTCGATTTATGCGGGTTTAAGGGTCAACTCCGTGTATATACATGAGAATAGGTTTAAAAGTCATGTATAACAAATAATGCATGTTTTTAGGGATGATCTTGGAAACATCAAAGGTACAAAAATGGTCCATGGGGTCTAAAGAGTCTGCAAAGGGACATGGAAGGCCATAAAGGTGTGATCCACAATGTGTGGTAAAATCAGCTATAACAAACATTACGACCTACAACTGGGGTCGAAAGGCTTCTTTATGATAATATTCTTTAATGAAGAGGACAGAACAAAAATCTTTGAGAACAGCCCCTACTTCTACAACTCAGCGGGCCTCTTCCTTAGACCATAGAAAGAGAGATTCAACCCTGAAAAAGAAAACCCGACGATTGCTCCAGTTTGGATAAGAATGTATTCCCTCCCAATGGAATACTGGAAGGAATAAATCTTAATGGATATCGGGAACACAATGGGGAAATTCATCAAAGTCTCAGAGAAAACTAGAAAACAAAAATACATATCGTATGCTAGAATGTGTATCTACCTTTATATATCCATAGATCTGCCAGATGGAATCGAGCTAACATGGGAAGATGAGGAATGGTTTCAGGCCATAGATTATGAACAGATCCCTTTCAGATGCAGAAGATGTCATGAGCATGGACATTTGTTCAGAGACTGCCCCCAAAACAAAAAAAACAGGAGGGAAGAAAGACCAAGACAACTAAGATGTGGAGGGATTCACCAAAATAAAAAACAAGAAACAGCAAGCGAGGAAGACCTTAGGAACAGAACTAAATAAAAGAGTGCAAACCTAGAATCTGTACGCAACCCTCCAAGAAGATAAGACAATTAGTAACACTAACCAACAACCAAATCTAGCAAAGGAAAAACTCTAAGAAAACCAACAAAATGACCAAAACAAAGAAAACCAACGAAAGGAGATAGAGATATCCCCAAAAAAGAAATAAGAAATTGCAAAAGCTAGTCCAGAGCCTCCTATCAAACGACAGCAAGAGGTGGTCAAGAAAGTCTCATGGACAATGGAACTTGTCTCAGAAGACATGGAAAGAGGAGATCTGGACCTAGACAGGTTGGAAGCATCCTACTCCGACAAAAATCCAACCCAGATACCCCCGCAGCAAGTATATCTATTGGAGAAAGCTATTAATCAAGCCAAAAACTCAAGCTCCTTAGGGGTAGTCAATGAATCCCTCAAAGTCATAAATGGAAAGAAAAACTAGGAAAGAGAAAAGAGGGGAATGCCAAGCAATGTTCAAATAATCAAAGCAATATGGGAACAACTTGTGGCTTCAAGGAAGTATCCAACAATAAATGTTTCCCTATAACCCTCAAGTTAAATTAATTTTGATGCAGATTACGTCCTAGGATATCAGAGGATGTAAGAGCACTCTTAAAATACATCTTGTCAAAAGAAGGATTCAAAAAGATAAGTCAGGGATAGTTTTTCTCCAAGAAACAAAATGCTCGGGAGAAGAACTATCAAGTGTCTCCCTAAAATTTTGGAAGGGTTGCGAATCCATTACTTTAGATGCCAAAGGGGTAGCAGGAGTGCTGGGAATACTATGGAACCCATGAGAGGTGCATCTCTCTAGCTTCCTAGCCACTCCTTTTACTCTATCGGTAGATTTCCACATCATAGGTACCAGAATAAGAGGATTTATCTGCAATGTATATGGTCCCCTGAGGGCTGAACAGAAGACATAATTCCTGGATTCGATTTCATACATCAAAGCCATAGTCAAGGACAAAGCCTGGATCATGGAGGGAGACTTCAACTTGATCAAGAACCTCAATGAAAAAAAAGGTGGTATACAGAACCTAAACTTTGCTAGAAACCACTTTAATGTTGTAATTAATGATCTCAACTTGATAGATGTCAGAACTTCCAATGGCATATTCACTTGGAACAACAAACAAATGAGAGATAGAGGGATAACCGATAGACTTGACCAGTTTTTACTTTCAGAATCAGTCATGATTGTAGGGGGAGACCTAAGAGTGGTGGTTCTACCAGCGGCAGGTTCAAATCATTGGCCTATTAGCCTGGAATGGGGAAATTTTGGGGTAAATCCCTGAAGGCCCTTCAAATTTGAAAAAGTATGGCTCCTCCATCCATACTTCCATGAGAAACTCAAGGAGTGGTGGGACAGTTCCACACCAATAAGAGGCACTTGATTGTATCAATTTCAACATAAACTTAAACTCCTTAAAGGTCATATCAAGAAATGGAACAAGGAGTCCTTTGGCAATATATTTCAAGCAAAACAGGACTTAGAGAGCAAGATCAATCTAAACCAATCTCAAGGGATGAATAGTGGATTCTTGAAAGAATTACGAATTCAAGAAAAGTTACTACTACAGGAATTCAGTCAAAGAGAACAACAGGAGGAAGTCTACTAGAACCAGAAGTCAAGAGTCAAGTGGCTCCAAGAAGGAGAAAGGCAATACTAGATTTTTCCACAAAGCATCCATTCAACATAGACAGGGGAATCAAATGGATAGACTAAATATGGAGGATGGGAATATTGCTAAAACTCAAGAAGAACTAGAAACTACCTTGAAATCTTATTTTTCCAAGCTCCTACAGGAACCAGATAATGATAGGGAGGAATCCCAAAGAGAAGTGTTAAGCCATATCCCCAAGCTTATCATGGATGAACACAATCAAATAATGGGAAAAGACACTGAGATGACTGAAGTGCAGACTGCTATAAAGTAGATGGAAAAAGATAAACCTCCGGGTCTGGATGGGTTCACTACAAATTTCTTCCATGCTTGTTGGGATTGGCTAAAGGAATAAATATGGGCTTTGGTGGAGGACTCTAGGAAATCAGGGAGTATTCTTAGAGCTCTTAACTCTACATTTCTAACTCTCATACCCAAAGAAAGAGGAATAGAGGATCCTAGAAAAATAAGACCTATTGCTCTCTGTAATGTCATCTACAAAATCATTTCTAAGGTTATTTCAAATCGTCTAATACCCCTCCTTCCTCTCATCATCTCACCGAAACAAGCTAGGTTCATGGAAGGCAGGCAAATTCTCGATGGCATTATTCTGGTCCATGAAACTATCCATTCGCTTAAATCTTTGAAGACTCTCGGTATGCTCCTAAAATTGGATCTTTCTAAAGCTTATGATAAATTGAATTGCCAGTACTTGGCAAGTATTCTCAAAGCTTTTGGCTTCTCAAAGGAGTGGACAAACAAAGTTATGAATCTGGTTTCCTCAGCCTTCTTCTCAATCTTGGTCAATGGCTCCTCCTTGAACCCCTTCAATGCTTCAAGAGGCATTTATTGATGTAATTGTAACTTCAGAATGTATTCACTTGTATATTTCATGTATTGTACCCCGATTTTTATTCTAGGAAGTATCTATAATGCAATAGAGTCATGTCATGCCCTGATGTTCCTATCGGGAGTTTCTATAATGTAAACAATTCATGTCAAGTCATTGTGGGTAACCCTTCTATTGATCAAGGGTTAAAGTCCCCGCAGTTCTGGGGCCCTAGGGTTATTAGACTCTCCTAGTGAAGTAAGCCCTACTGAGTTATTTTCAAGTCGAGAATTAGTATAAATAGAGAGTGATCCTCTCTATTTATCACACACTCACTCACACTCAGTTGTAGCGCATAGCTGAGGGAGAAGAAGTTGCTTAGGCTAGAATGAAAGAGGCTACTGTTGTCAGGAGATCATCTTACTATTTTGGGGTTTTACTTTGGTGCTGGTTCTATCTCTGACGAAGTTGTGGGGTTTTCTACATTGATGGTTTCCCCGAGGAAAAACATTGTGTTCATTGTCTCTTGTGTTTGATTGTTGTACTTGTTATTATCTCAGTTAAAGATCCTAACATAATGCTAGATTGAATGATAATATTCTAACATGGTATTAGAGCTAACCTAAGAAGAAGACACTGTGCAGCTGTGGGAACTATGAATTCCTACATTTTGGATCTCTCTCCACATATTTTCAGCAAAATAAGGTTGGACTGACTCTCCTCCCTAGGGTGCATCTTTCTGTCGAAGCAGAATGCGATTATGATCTTTTTCAGTTTTGGACTCGACACTGTTGTCAAAAATTAGGGCTTTCCACAGAAGTGGAATTTTTGAGTGATCCCAGTCCTGGATTGATATCCTCCTCAAAATCGAAGTTTAGAGATCAAGATCAAATCATTTGGTTGGATAGAACTCTGGAAAAGACAAACCCTAATCTGCTCCTGAACCAACACTGTAGAAATTCAGATCCAACATCTTGACCTGGTAAGATCTAAATATTTTGTATTTCCATTTGATGTTCTCAGTTAAGACGTTTCATCATACCAGGCTTGATGAAAAGGCTGAGGGATCTAATAACTTTCGAGCCTGGAATTTAGGATCTCCCTGGTCCTGGAAGAAAATGAGTTGGACTCGTACATCGATGAGGAGGTTTTAGTTCCATAGGGAGATGAGGATAAGGCCTTACACAAGGAGAAGTTAGTTATGGCTAAGAGGATTATTGCTGATTCAATCAAGGATCATCTCATACCACAGGTGTCCTCCCTTAAGACACCTAAATCTATGTTTGATTCCCTAACCAAAATGTTTGAAGGAAAGAACATAAACCAGAAGATGACTTTGAGGAACCAACTAAAGAATGTGAAGATTCAGAATGAGGAGACCATATAGTCTTACTTCAAAAGGGTCTCCCAGATCAAATAACAACTTGAAGCAGTGGATGAAGAAGTGGAGAATGAAGATATTGTAATAACCACCTTGAATGGTCTCCCTAGGACATGGGACTCTTTCATTCAAGGGATCTATGCCAGAAAGAAGTTAGTCAAGTTCAGCAGACTATGGGAGGAATTATCACAAGAAGAAGCTCGGATAGTAGCTCGAGAAGAAAATATGGGAAGTGAAGATCAAGCTCTCACATTTCAATCCAAGAAACCTAGAAGGGACCATCATCACCATCATCATTCTAAAGGTAAGCACTCTTCCCACAAGAAAAATCAACTCAGATGTTATACTTGTGATGACATAGGACACTATGCAAAATATTGTCCTAGAAACAAAAGAAACTCTCACAAGAATAAAATCNCTCATGCTGCAGAAGATGATGAACCTTCCACAAAGAGAAACAAGCAAGAAAGTGATGATTCTTCAAGTGATGAAGAATATGTTTTGATTTCCGCTCTCACAGGAAACATCACACATGGAAGCAATGATTGGATTATAGACAGTGGGGCTTCCAAGCATATGACAGGATTCAAAGAGTCTTTTGTAAGACTATCAGAACATGAATCACCCCATAAGGTGAAACTCGGAGATGACTACCAATATCCAATAAAAGGTAGTAGGGAATCCTTCTATAAGCTAGACTCTGGAAAGTCCATGAAGATGAAGGATGTATTTTTTATACTAGGACTTAATAAGAACCTCCTCTCCATATCTGCATTATATGCAAAAGGCATGAGGGTTTCATTTGTATATGGCCAAGTTCTCATGTGGCCAAAAGGAAAGACCTTTGATGATGCAGTAGTGATTGGGGAACAAGAGGGAGGCCTATGCAAATTGAAGGGCCTTTCAGAAAAAGCTTTGTTCCATGACACAGTAGAGCCAAATGAACTTTGGCATAGAAGGATTGCACATGTGCACTACAGAGAACTACCACTTGCAAGCAAATTTGTTGAAGGTCTTCTAGAAATTCAGGCAAAACATGATGGATTCTGCAAAGGATATGCAAAAGGAAAGAATACAAAGAAGACATTTCCAAGTAGTGAGATCAAGGAAAAAGGAATCTTGGAAATCATTCACTCCGATGTATGCGGTCCGATGTCATCAAGTTCATTAAGCAGGTATGTATACTATGTTACTTTCATTGCTGACTTTTCTAGGAAGACATGGATTTACTTCATGAAGAACAAAGATGAAGTATTCAACATGTTCAAGGAATTCAAAGCCTTGATTGAGAACCACACTGAGAAGAAGATCAATATTTTTCGATCAGATAATGGCGGAGAATTCACATCAAATGAATTCAAAGAGTTATCCAAATATTTAAGGATTAAGAGGGAGTTAACCACTCCATATAATCCACAATAGAATGGAGTTTTAGAAAGGAAGAATAGAACGATCATGGAAGCTACAAGGTCCATGCTTCATGATCAAGATCTTCCCATGCATCTATGGGCAGAAGCTGCAAGAACAATGTTGTATGTACAGAACCATACTCCACACATAGTACTTGAGAATAAGACACCTGAAGAAGTCTTTTTTGGCAAGAAACCAGAAGTCAGCCATCTCAGAATATTTGGCTATCCAGTGTACATACACATTCCAAAAGAAAAGAGGACAAAGTTAGATCCTTCACGAAGGAAGGGTATATTTGTGGGATACTCTGAAAGCTTGAAGGATTACAGAATATAATTCTCAAGATTCAAGAAGATCAACATCAATAGGGATGTGACATTTGATGAAGAAAGCTTACAACAAATATAGAAAGAGACCTACTGAAGAACCTGAAGAAATAGAAGAACCCAGAACTCATGACACAACCATGAATGAAGAATATCAAGAAGAAGATCGAGAAATAGAAGAACCTCAAGAACCTGTAGACCCACCTCAAGAGAATTATCCTCACAAGAGGAAACCTGCTTGGGTATGAGAAGCTATCCAAGGTGTAGAAAGATATGGGGCTCTAGAAGAGAATCACAGAGAAAGAAAGAGGACCAGGTCCTGCTCTAGGTATGTTGCATTATTATGTGATTTCATCGATAAAGAACCTTCCAACTATGAAGAAGCGGTAGAAAGGAAAGAATGGGAGGATGCTATGATCAAAGAGTATCAATCGATCATGAAGAATTATGTTTGGGATGTTGTCCCAAGACCATAAGGGAAGTCGGTTGTAACTTCCAAATGGATCTACAAGATAAAGCATACTGCAGATGACAGCATCAAAAAATATAAAGAAATATTTCTGGTTCATGGCTTCTCCCAGAAAGAAGGAATAGATTATGAAGAAACTTTTGCACCTGTAGCCAGATACACTTCCATTAGATCAATACTTGCTCTGGCTACAGTGATGAAATGGAAGATACACCAGATGGATGTTAAGACTACTTTCTTGAACGGTGTAGTGGAAGAGGAAGTGTATGTGGAGCAGCCACTCGGTTTTGAGACACATTATAAGGAGTCTCATGTGTCTAGATTGAAGAAAGCCCTGTACGGTTTGAAACAGGAACCCAGGACATGGTATGGTAGAATTGATAGCTTTCTATCCAGTTTGGGCTTTACCAAGAGTAAAGCAGATTTCAACCTTTGCTACAAGGTTGAAGATGGAAACTTAGTGATGCTTCTACTGTATGTAGATGATCTGTTTGTAATAGGTATGGATGGGTTTATTGCTGATACAAAGAGGAAGCTTGCTGCTGAGTTTGAAATGAAGGACTTGGGTATGATGCATTATTTTCTAGGCATGGAGGTGTGGCAGAATGTAGATGGAATTTCCCTGGGATAAGGGAAATATATGGTAGAGATCCTGAAGAGATTCGGGATGATGGAATGCAAGGCCATGACCACACCTATGGCATCAAACATGAAGCTATTGAGTGATGCTTCATCATAAGCGATTGATGCTACGATGTATCATCAGATGATTGGGTCCTTGATGTACCTGATAAACACAAGACCAAATATTTTCTTTGTTGTGAACACTTTGAGCCAGTTCCTGACAGATCCAAGACATGTTCACTTGATTTCTGCAAAGCATATTCTGAGGTACCTGAAGGGTACAGTTGATTATGGGCTCAATTATGAGGCAAGTCAGAAGATTAACCTAGAGGGTTATGTTGATACAGATTGGGTTGGAAATTCCATCGATAGGAAGAGCACTTCAGGGTGCTGCTTCAGTATGGGATCGGGTGTGATCTCTTGGTTTAGCAGGAAGCAATCCTATGTGGCACTGAGTACAACTAAAGCAGAGTATGTTGTAGCATGTTCAGCTAATTGCGAGGCAGTATGGCTAAGGAAGATACTGTCTGATTTATTTGATCTCCAGTTAGATGCTACTTGTATATATTGTGAAAACTAGAGCTGTGTGAAGTTGTTGGAGAACCTGGTGTTCCATGACAAGTCAAAGCATATTGATATCAAGTATCACTATATCAAGGATATGGTGTAGAGAGGAGCAATGAAGCTCTAGTATGTTGCGATAGATGAACAGATAGCTGATGTGTTGACAAATCCATTAGCTAGAGTGAAGTTTGAGTACTTCAGGGAGAAGCTTGGTGTTCTCTCGATCAAGTTTCTCTCCAAAGGGAAGTGATGAGTATGTGAGCCATTATGACATGGTGAGAGGTTTAAGTTCCTTCCATAGTCAGATGTAAGGGCTGAGCCATTCTGTCATGGTGAGAGGATTGGTTCCTTCCATGTCAGACATGAGTGCTGAGCCATTATGATATGACTGTGGGATTGGTTCCTACATGATCAGAGATAAGGGCTATTGCCATTCTTTGAATGGAGGTACCTGGTCAGTTACCAGGAATACTTAGTTTAGGACTGAGGGCCATTCTGATATGACTATGAGATGTGGTCTCACATGATCAGATATAATTATAGGGCCATTCTAATGTGATTGAGGGATGTGTTCCCACTTGATCAGATATAAGGGTTGTTGCCATTGTTTGAATGGAGGCACCTGGTTAGTTACCAGCGATCCTCAGTCTAGGACTGAGATCCTTTCTAATGAGTCAACATCAAATGTAAGGGTTGAGCCTTTCTGATGAGTCAAGGTTAGATGTAAGGGATGTTCTATTCTGACGAGCCAAGGTTAGATTTAAGGGCTGTGCGATTCTAATGAGTCAAGGTCAGATCTAAGGGTTGTGCCATTCTGACGAGTCAAGGTTAGATGTAAGGGATGTGCCATTCTGACAAGTCATAGACAGATGTAAGGGCTGTGCCATTCTGACATGGTGAGAGGATTAAGTTCCTTCCATGGTCAGATCTAAGGGCTGAACCATTCTGACATGATGAGATGATTAATTTCCTCTCATGGTTAGATTTGAGTGTTGGGCATGCCTTTCTAATGAGTCAAGGTTATATGTAAGTGCTGGGCAGGACATTCTAATTTAGGGTTATATATAAGCATTGAAGAAGACCTACATGGAGGCTAGGCCTACACCCAACATGAAAAAGGGCTGGCTTTGTAGAACTTCCTCTAACGAGAAGAATCATGAGATAGCACTAGTGATGTTAACCCAGTGATGATCCATATTGAGTGATGATCCAGATCCAGTGATGATGATCCAGATCAAGTGGTGATCCATATCCAGTGATGGTGATCTAGATCGAGTGATGATCTAGATCCATTGATGATGATCCAGCAGTGATGATCCAGATCCAGTGATGTTGATCAAGTAAATATGATCTAGATCGAGTGATGATGATCCAGATCCATATGAATATGACTTGAATATGAAGATGACCTGAAGATGAAGATGACTTGAATATGACAAGAACTCGATGATGATCCAGATGATACAGAGAAGAAGACTTGTGTTGATGAATTATGTTGAGAGAATACCTTCCTAGTTAAGAGGAGTGTTGATGTAATTGTAACTTTGGAATGTATTCACTTGTATATTTCATGTATTGTACCCCGATGTTTATTCTAGGAAGTATCTGTAATGTAATTGAGTCATGTCATGCCCTAATTTTCCTATTGAGAGTTTCTATAATGTAAACAAGTCATGTCAATTCATTGTGGGTAACCCTCCTATTGATCAAGGGTTAAATTCCTCACAATTCTGGGGCCCTAGGGTTATTAGACTCTCCTAGTGAATTCAGCCCTAGTGAGTTATTGTCAAGTCAAGAATTAGTATAAATAGAGAGTGAGCCTTTCTATTTATCACACACTCACTCACACTCAGTTGTAGCGCATATCTGAAGGAGAAAAATTTGCTAGGGCTAGAAAGAAAGAGGCTACTGCTGTCGGGAGATCATCTTACTATTTTGGGGTTTTACATTGGTGCTGATTCTATCTCTGAGGAAGTTGTGGGGTTTTCTCCATTTATGGTTTCCTTGAGGAAAAACATTGTGTTCATTGTCTCTTGTGTTTGATTGATGTACTTTTTATTCTCTCAGTTAAATATCCTAACATAATGCTAGCTTGAATGATAAAATTCTAACAGCATTAGACAAGGGGACCCCCTATCTCCCTTCCTTTTCATAATTGCTGTGAAAGTATTAGGAATGATTCTCAAGAGTAGGAAATCAGTGAACAAAATTCAGGGCTTATCTCTAGCAGCAAGGTTGGATCCCCAGACCCACCAACAATTTGTGTATGATAATATGCTCATGGGCCCCTCATCGATTCATGAGGCTAGGGGAATCAAAGAAAGTTTGAATACTTTTTTGGAAGCAATCAACCTAGAAATTAACAAGGGAAAATCTCATTCTTACTTCTTCAATACCCCACGAATTACCAAAAGAAACATCCTCAGAATCCTTGAGTTCTTGGAAGGCAGCCTCCCCTCTAAATATCTGGGAGTGCCGCTTGCAAAATTGACTATGAAGAAAATATATTGGAAGGAAATATTTGATAAAATCAACAAAAATCTCAACTTATGGACTTACAAGGTGCTCAATTTCCCATGTAGACTCATCCTGGTAGAATTGATTCTTCAGGAAATGCCCATTTACCTCTTTTTGGTGATGGCAAACTCGAAATAAATCATAAAACAAATCAGGAATATTTAGAGGAACTTCCTTTGGGGAGGATCAGAAGGTAACATAAAGTGGCCTCTTGTGGATTGGCAAACCATATGCACTCCAAAGGCTGCTGGGGCCCTGGGGCTCTGAGACCCTCTTGAAAATAATAAATTTATGAGCACCAAAATTTGGTGGAGATGGGTTAACTATGAAGAGGATCCATGGGAAAAATTGTGGCACTTGAAATATGCCCCCTAATGGCCCAACTAATCCCTGGTTCGCTTCGGAAAAAACCTCCCAGGATCAAGCATTTGGAAGGCAGTTCAGGAAAATAGAGGACTGGTTGAAAAGCACAGTTTCTAGGAGGTAAGAAATGGAAAAACTGTTCGATTCACAAGTGAAGCATGGAAACAAGAACTAGTACTGTCATATGGGGATGATTCCCCTTTATTTCGTGCTTTTCTCCAGAATCAGTCCCAAGGTAAGGTGGCGGAATTCTAGGATACCTGTAATGAGGACTAACTTTTCAGGTCATGGAAATATCGGAGTTGGTGGAAAGCCTAAGCACATGGGGAGGACATTGAATATTTTATATCAAAGCTCCACTCTAAAAGAATAGCCAAGAACGATGGTCCAAATAAGCTCAGATGGGGGTATACCAATTTTGGCAAATTCAATCCCAAAGAAGCCTTAGGTCTGCTAACATGGACTCAGAACATGGAGCCCAAAGCCAAATGGGGGAAAATATGGATAGGAGGATGGTGGCCAAAGGTCTCAGTTTTCTACTAGCTCGTGATCAAATGACATATCCTAACATGGGATAACCTGCAAATCAAAGGAATCTATGGACCGTGTAAAAGCTGCATGTGCGGGGAGAACAATGAAACCATTAACCATTTAATTGATGAGTGCAAACTGGAAGACTCAATTTGGGAAAAAGGAGCTGCCATTTTTAGAGGAAACCACCATCACAAAGGACGACCAGACTTCACAATCACAAAATGGCCTACGAAATGCTTCAAAAATAAAATTGTCAATCGTCTGTGGGAGCTTCTTCCTGGCTTCACATTATGGGAAATATTGAAAACCCGCAACAACCATACCTTTGAAAATAAAACAAGAAAACAAGGGGAAATATGAAACAAAAGCTCATATTAAAGAAACAATTACTCTTCATCGGTGGATGTAGGAATAATTTATAGCTGAAGCAAATGAAATAATTATTCTATATGAATTAGGGATTGGGGAATTACCTTCCAATAATTCAATTTCTCATTTAGTTCCAGCGTCCATCTGTAGCCTGACTTCCTGGATAGGACCACCAGATTGGTCCTTCAAACTCAATGTCAATGGACATGCCAAAGGAAATCTAGGTCCCGCTGGATTTGGGGGCGCAATAAGGAGTTCGAAGGGAGATATTCTCAGTTTATTCTGGGGATCAATTGGAAGCAGTACTAACAATATGGCTAAGCTTGAAAGTCTTATAAATGGATTAAAATAGGCAATGCAAATAGGGAAAACTCCATTGGTGGTGGAGGGGGACTCACAGATTATTATCAATATCTCCTGATGGCTTCAATTAGGTGCATCAACTTCCCAAGTCTCAAAGAACTGGAGATGGGAGGGTCATTTATGTGCTCTGAGGAAAATCCTAGTAGGCCATGAAGCCATTCTACTCTCACATGTTAAGTGGGAAGGAAACAACGTGGTGGATGCTCTCATGAATGCAGGAGTGGAAAGTAGTCGATCTTTCCATGTAGAGGAAATCGATGATAGAAGAAATACCCAGACAATTTGGAAACATTGCTTGAAGTTGGAGGAGGACGATAAGGAAGGTAGTTGTAATCCATACAACTTCCTAACTCAAACCATCCCAAAACATGTGAACGACAGGTGGAAACCTTATTTAATGGGAAGGCATATGGAAGGCGTGTTGACATCATGAAGCAAGCCCACGATTATCACGGTGGCAGACACAGAAAGAAGGGAAATGTCCCGATCACCAGGTGGGGTCGGTTCTTCGCATGCCTAAACACACGGACATTGTACAGAGCATGTGGGGGCAAAAAAGGTTCAAATGAATAGCAGGGGAGCTCAGTAATCAGTGTTGCTTTATATCCTCAAGTAGAAACTCATTGCAGACCACTTCATGGGAAGGGAGGAAGAGAGGACAAACTAGTAAGTATATGGGTACAGAGAATATGTTAGATATCATAAGAATGGGAAATATGGTGGATATCCATATTAACTGGTACTCACTAAAGAAAAAGGTGGCAAATCTCTCGCACAATATGAGAGATCTGATGAAGTGGGGGAAGGGAAACAAATTATAGTGATTAAGGCCGGAAGCACGAGCAGAGTTAAGGATCATTTCCATAGATGGGAGGATCATCGATCTATAAATTCGAGTTCTTTAAAATGTAAGGATCCAAGTAAGGTGACAATCCTGTTCCTGTCATATCCAAGACATTCTCTGTGTGTAGTAACCATGCCGTGATACTAGAGATCCCGCAACCGGTCGAGAGGAAATAGTAGAGGGGAAAGCCACAGTGAGGCTTCCCCTAGTTCCAGGCATTATTTCATGCTATCAATTGGAAAATATCCTATTCCAGAACCCTTCAGTTGTGGAGACCAATATATGGCAGAAATGCCAACTGCACTCGAGGCCTTCATAACCATTTTGGAAATTGATGTCCTATGGGAGTATGAGGCCCTAATGGGGCAAACTCTTTTGTCCAACCCATTTTGGACTACTCGCATTTTTCTAGCACGAGACATTCAAGATAAAATTCAGATTGCTCAAGGGATTTAGGACACTCTGGACATTATTCACCATGGGCAACAGGAAAGCTTTGCTGGTTTTAGACTTCTAGAGCAGATTACGAAGGACATGCTGGAAATCCCAGGGAACATGTCCACCACCTTGGTGAACACCCTGGCCAATTCTCCTATTAATGCTAGGGTCAGCAACACCCCTTCTCAGCACGTAAATCACCACCCGGGCCCTAACCAGGAGGAAAGAAGCTAAGAGGGGACTTCATGTCCTTGGCCCTCTATATTTTTGTTGCTTAAGTTTTAGCTCTCTATCGAACTCGATTTTAATTGTTTTTTATCAGTGTGGGTTTTTAGTCGTGTCCTTCGAGGCTCAATCTCCCGACCGTTCGTCGACAACTATGGTTTCCTCGTCTAGGCTCCTTGGATGGTATCGGGTTTATGGTACTCTTTGTGTTGAGTCCTTCTTGGTCCCTAGCCATGATTGACTCAAACCCCTGAATGTCTTAGTATAAGGGGAGTTTTGGAAATGGCCCCTGATTGTCTCAGTATTAGGGGAATTATGGGATTTGGTAGGAGCCATGCCTATAGGCTCTCGCATTGTAATAGCTCGGTATAAATCTTATTCCTCTACTTTCTGGTTCAGTTAAAATCAGAGGGGTAGCCCTTATTAGCCGTCTCCTTGTCCAAATTGGTGTCGTTAACTAGGACCATTTGTAATCCTATCTTTTTGTACTATCTTTCTATACTATAATAGAATTTTCCTACTTACAAAAAAAATTCCTTCAAATGAGGTTGTTTAAAGACATGTTCAAGTACATGGTTTGGTTTTATTTTTATTTTTTTAATAAATTAGTGACATGCAAAAGTATCTTGGTTTCCTAAATCCATCCTTGAGGGCTTGACCAGATGTTCTGAATCTTATTATCACTGTTTTTTTTATAAACACATGATATTTTGCACATATGTTTTATGGAATTATATGAATCACACTCAGTACATACATATATTGCATACAATCCTCCATCCATAATCACCCAATTACCTATGATTGGAATCTGATAGGATATAAATTTTTCATGATAGTGGAGTATAGTGCTCATTCCGCTAGGTCTCTAAAATGGAACACACAAAAATGGTTGAAAAGATGGTTCTGACATAACTCTGAGTGGTTCCTTCTTTCTGCAAGAGCATCATATATTTTTACTAGACTATGCATTATTGTTTCTTTAATATTCATGGCATTCTATAAATACATATGTAATTTTTGGCCCTCCCAACCTATGATTGACATCTGGGGTTTCAAGATTCAATGATATTACTTACAGGGGATTACATCACTAAGATGGATGTTCAGCTCCAGTAGCCCTAAGTTGGATTTCAAGCTCTTCATTTAGTGACACTTGATTTTATTTTTTATCATTCCTCCATTTGATTCAAATCCTTAGTTGATGCAAGTTTTGTCGGTAAATCTACGTTACTTTTTTTCTCTGATTGTAGGAGTTGGGCCATAAGATCCTATTAAATTGTTGTTTTCCATTTGAAACAAACCTTCTACCATTTCCTTTCTAGTTTGATGAACCTTGAGAGCCTATTCATTGTTGTTTTCCTTTTGAAACAACCCTTCTAGCTCTTCCTTTTCATATTTTGCAATGTTAGGCTTCCTTTTTGGTTTGGTTATTTTTTCATTTAAATAACACATGAAAGAGTTTCTTTTTCTAATGAGAATTTTTCACCCTCCCCACAATTGTTAAAACAAATTTCGACTCAAAATATCCAATATAAAGTGTATAAATTAAAGGTTCATTTTCATTTGTGGATGGAGATTTTGATTCATAATTCATCATCCTATTTGAGTTATATCTTAACTGTGGCCCTCATGGTTAATACATATTGAAGTGAGAAAAATATTTACATTGAGTCTAGAGTAGAACCCACTTCTTTTCCAAACTCTACTATTTGATTTTTTATGTAGAAGTAGATTACAGTAAACATTGACAAGCCTTTGAATGATAGAATCTAATTCTAGATTCAACCACTAGAGGACACGCGGTATAGCCTAGGGATTTTAAGAATGTAGAGAACCAGAAATAGTGAATGGAATGCTCTCATAGTGAGTATTATCTACACAACTTGATTGGAAAAAACCTTCAACAAACCCCATTATTTTATGATAGATTCATTTAGTCTCTAATGATGAGAGGACATGGAAAAAAACTTCAATAAACCCCATCATTTTATGATAGATGCATTTAGTCTCTAATGGTGAGAGGAAATTTTAATCCTGTTACCACCTAAGCTATACTTAGTGGTTTGTTATCAAGTGAGCCTAGTGAACCAGACAAGGTTGACTTGTTCGGACTTCAAAAAGACCTTTGGAAGTACTTTTGGGAAGTGCTTGTTGTATCATATCACATGTTCATACCCCATGGGGAAATTGTAATAAATGTTCTAGCATGATAGTGTCTGTAAAAGACTCGGTCTCTTAGACTTAATTTGTCAATCCGATCAGCCCAGGGTGTTTTTTCCCTTGGTTATTATTGGTTGTTGAATAAACGACTGATAATTTCTGAGTTTTTCACTCCATACCTCCGAAGTTGGGGTGGTCGGCTTGGAATTTGGGACTATTGAGGTTATTAGAGTCTATGTGTCAATGTATAAGCATGCTAGACATCCTTTTTGAGTCATATGAACATGTCTAAGTCCCCCTAGGTGTTTTTCAGTTTTTTCAGTGTTTTTTATTAAAATTTAATTTGTCCAAAACTTAGGCTATTTTTTAATAATTTAATTGGAAAAATTGATTTTGTAATAAAAGTGGGCCAAGTAACCAGTTTCAGTCATGTAGGTGCTCATTTTCAAGCTAAGAGCACCATGTAAACCCATGGACCCACTGTTTCTTAGTTTTGAGTGATTTTCCATCACTCAGGTCAGAAAGCCCCAAAAATCAATTCTTGATTATTTTAATTAATAAATTGATGAAAAATGGAGCAAATCCAAAATCCATAAATCAATGGATACTCAACTGATTTGACTGAAATCAATCAGATCTGGAGCAGATTGACTGGATCTGACAAATCCTTGACTGAAGGAGGGGATCGAATCAGATCCAAAGTTGATATTGATCATCCTTTATGGGGAATTTCTCCCTCCCTCTCTCCTCCACACGTTTTTGGCTCATCTGGATGATTTTTGGTGGATTCTTCAGTCAACAGGTTGAGGTGTTAGTCAGATCAGCCCCCCGATTGACAGTTACACTCAGTGAGACTCAGATATGGCTCAGCTAGACACAGATAAGGCATTGATGGACTCTCCTTCAGCTAATTTGATGTGTCTCCTTGGGATTTGCGCCCCCCCTGGGCTGGATGTCCTGTATTTTGTATATATCTAGGAACAACCTCCTCTTCCAAGCTAGTTAGAACTGGGATTGAGGTGCTGCTACTATTGTATTGTTCTAATTCTTCATTTGAAATAAAGAAAAGCTTTGGAGGAAATACGGTGTGGTGCCATTACATGTGTGGATGAGTATTGCCATTGTTTTACTGAGGTAACCTATATCTGTGGTCATTTTTTGCTAATGTCTTGTAGATCTGTGGTTAAGATTGGTAATTAGCTTATTACAATCTTGATAGGAAAGGTGTTGTTCAATAGGTTTATTGTCTGTCACTCTCCTTTGTTGCATGTTTAGAGATCTAGATTTAGCATGTCCTATAAGCTTATATGCATGTTATCTTGAATCTCTTTGTATGTACTAATCAGATCTCATAAGTTTCTTTGCAAGTTCTTTGATTTCAGCTGAGTTGCAGGTTCACACTTTGGAGAGGATGCTGATATAGTTTGTTTCTTCATTCTCTTCAAAACATTCCAAAAGTCATAGTCCCTCCACATTCCACCTGAAAGCTCCACTGTGGATCTTCAAGGAAAACAACACTTTTGTCCTCTTTTTCCTCCCTCAAAATCAACACTTTACCCGGTTACTTTTTCAGTTCATAGCTGTGATTTCATTTGGATATGTTTCATCAAAGTAAAATATACATAGATATAATATTTCATAGCTCATATCCTACATCTCTCAATTACAAAAAGTTTCATAAGCATCCTAGATCTAGCTGCAGGGAAATCGTCTTTTTTGCATGAATTTTAAAGAAAACTTGTAGATCACATGCATTAGATTTCCTTTCTCTGTTATAAAATTTAATATTCTGCAATATCAGTGCACTTTAATTGGCTACACAAACATCAAGCCAAGACCCCAAGGAAATCTTTCTTTCCTTGGTTCCTTTTTCGTCGGTTTAGCTAGTTTAACCGCATTATTTTTTGAGATCAAGTAGGCTGATCCAAAGGTACTCTTAAAGTGATTTTGGGCATATTTTATTCTAACTTTCTTGCTGTAATTTATCAGGTATTACATAAAGGAAATGAATCTGCTGTCCGAAGTGGTCTCAGGAGCATTCAAATCCTCCCAGGGGTCTCCCTTTTCACTAAAAAATCTTAATTCTTTTTTGCAAA
This sequence comes from Pseudotsuga menziesii, assembly GCA_001517045.1. NCBI lineage: Eukaryota > Viridiplantae > Streptophyta > Pinopsida > Pinales > Pinaceae > Pseudotsuga > Pseudotsuga menziesii. Next base: position 611,414 of record LPNX010818453.1, on the reverse strand, counting down.
ATTGTAAAAACTTGGTTTCAACCTGTATAAGGACCAAGAAAGTTCTGATTTATCAGTTATCTGATATTTTAACTTCTGTAATAAAATTATTCTTTGAATAGGCTCTTTCAAGCCCATTCCCCATACCCCCTGGGGGGATTTGCGTCGGTGCCTTTTTCGTCGATTTCTGTTTATTTATTTTTTACTAGAATTGATCTAATTTGCAGGGTAGTATACTTGATTTTGTTATTAATTCCATACTCCGTATCTTACATTTCAAAGTAATCGTAATACTTACCCCACGATCTCCCGATTGACCCGAAAGGGGAAAGAGATTCGTGGTAGGATTAATTAAGAAACTAAAAATGTGTATCTGTTTGCTTTTTTTCTATCATTTGTTTATCAGCAACTTTAAAATTAACCCCTCATCGATTCCCTGATTGAGATCCACTTGGATCGAAAGAGGTTCTTGGAGGCTTTTCTTTTAAACAAGAACATCCAGTTTAAAACTTATTAAAATTTACAAGACTTTAGTGTGTATGCTTTGCACTTGTCTACAGTTCCTTCGATCATTCAAGCTGTATCAAAATCCCTTGGGTGACTAGTATAATTAGGAATCACTCTCCCCAACTGACAAACCATCAGGTGAAAATCCAACACCTAGATCAAACCTCTACGGTGGCAAAATACCCAAAGGAAGCGGGAACTTCTGAAAAGTGACCTCGGGGCATCGATCTCTGTCACACCCTAACAGGTACGTTATGAACAATAGCCCCAGAGACTCCATTTCAGAACACATATTCCTTGCTGGTAGCTGTAAAGGTTTAGTTTTGGACATACTCCAAGTACTCTTGGGTATATCTAGAGTCCCCCTTTTGCCTAATTTAATCAACTCATACTTCAATTTTAACTTAAAACATACCAAGATGCAATCATAAAACATTGACTCCAAGCACATGTAAGCACATTGATATTATTGATTTGACTCCATTTTAAGGCACTGGTCATTTTTGCTTCATATATATATCGTGTATCAGCTTTGTGCTTTCGTGTGTTTATTTTCATATCTCGTCATCTTTAATTGTCTATAGTTAAAATATTCAAACTCCTAAGTAACTGATTCAGTTTAACATCATCACACTAAGAATTCATCCTTAGTAACTTAATAGGGTCTACCCCCTTGGCTCTATTAGGAGTTGAACCTAAACAGAGGAGTCAAGAACAAGGTGACAACCTTGACTCGAGACTTGCCCCCAAGGACACATCGAGTGGCTTGAAGATTTCTGCCACATGACCCAGGTGTGTGAAAGGCGGCAACACTTTTTGGCACCGTTGCCGGGGATAAATATTTTTATTCCCGAGTACGACTTAACTTAATTTTTTTCTAAAACAACAAAAAAGATAAAAAAACTTTTGATTGATCTAGTCTTTAAAAAAAAAACATAAAAATTAAAACTCGATCCATCTGGCGACTCCACTGTCTAACATCCCTTCAAGAATTTCTACCCGAAGAAACCGCCGACAATTATTCAATCCTCTCCTTGATCCCGAAAGGTTTATTAGGGAAAGAGTGAATAGGCAGACTTCTCATAGAAACCTTGAATATTTAGGAGACCAATCCCTCTCAGATATCCATCACATATTTATAGAGAGTCGTGTTCACTAATCTCAAGAAATTATGGAATTTTACAAACTCATTGACTTTTCTCAGATAGCAGGTGCTCCTCATAACATTTCGAATGATGCTATCAAGAAGCTCCCCAGGTTCGAGGGAAATAATGCTACCACCTCCAAGACTCATCTCCAAAAGTTTGAAAGGAACCTAGTCAGTTACTGTGATAATGTTGCCTCTAACCATGAAGATATCAAAATGAAGCTCTTTGCTTTATCCTTAGAGGATGATGCTGCAGAATGGTATGAAAACCTTGGTGATGATTCATATAAAACCCCTAATGAATTCGTAGCAGGTTTTAAGAAGAAATGGGGGGAAAAGAAAGAACCAAGACATTTGCTTGCTTCCCTTCATAATATAAAGAAGATGGAGAATGAAACCATGGATGAATTTAATACTAAGTTTAGGCGTGTGGTTGCGGACCTCCCTATAGACATCAAGCCAAGGGATGCCTCCATCCTCATATATTACATTGAAGCTTTCAATGGTGATTTGAGGTACCAATTAAGGGATAAAGATCCGGTCGATCTAAAAAATGCTCAAGATCTGGCCGAGAAAATAGAAAGGAATATACAATCTTCGGGAAAATCCAACATTATAGGTTACCATAGGGGAAACACTTCATACAACTAAGAAAAGGGAAAATCCTTTGAATCAAAAGAAAGGGTAACCTCTAAAGACCCCATGGAAAAGATAGCTAGCATGTTTGAAAAAATGATGACTAGTCAGGACAAATTTATGACAAACCAATCTGTGCAAATGAATAAAATCCAAAACACAATAGTCACACTGGAGAGAAATAGTGGACCTAGGAATTTTCATCCAAAATAGAATCAAGTGTATCAAAAGAAGTTTCCTCAGTAAGAGCTTAAGATTCCAAACCAGTTAGACTCAACTAACATGGTAGATGAAGTAATTCCATGGTGTAGACCTTGTCATCAATTCCACCCAGAAAGCACTTGTTATGTTGTGAATCAAGTCATGAAACATGGACTTCCCGAGGTTAGTAATCAGGAAACAAATTCAAGCGAGCCGGATCATATATGCATGGTAGGCCAGGAATACCCTTTGTCACCATCTAAACAGTACAAAACTGAGGATGAAACCATTGCAGAATCTTATAGTGAAACTTATGATGAAAACTATAATATGCATGATGGGACTCCTATGTGTGCTCCATATAATGATGACAATCTGGAAGGTTTACTACCTTGTGATGTTTTCTCTGAAGAAGAGGAGTATGAAAATGAGGAAAAATATAGCTTGGAGCATGATACAAGTTATGAAGACTCCCTTATCCCCGAAAAAGATGTTGATGAGGAGTCCTGGACATTCATGGAAAATCCAGTCTGTGACATGAATAAAGAGGAAAATAATGAACCAGAAACTTTTGATGGCATATCTAAAGAAGAGAGCATGAACCATGTGGCCTTGGGAAACTTTGATATGAAAAAGGAGCATGCAGTTTATCCACATGATCAGTCTGAGACATATATCAGTATCAGTAATGAAGACGAAGAGAACTTGATATCAGAACCTAATATCAGCAATGGGAAATCCATCATATTTAACATAGATGATGGTGATGACTATTGGGATCTTTCTGGATATCTTATTAAGAATCCTATCTATGCTATATCCAGCAAGGGGAGTGTCTGTTTAGAGATTTGTGGAAGTCAAATCTACTATACTTCCATAGAGGGAAGCATGAATCTGGAGACCTTGGAAAATCCTAGTAAGGAAAAGCAGCATTCAAAACTCTTATTATGATCATTCAGAGTCATATCATGAAGAGCTGCATAAGGGTATCAGTAATGAAGACATGGAGAAACAATTTTGTGAAAAGACAGATGTGATGAAGTTATTAGAATATCAGTCTCAACTATCATCTTCACATATAGAGTTTCCTCATAACATGGATTTTCTTGGGGCTTGTGCAACAAGTTATCATTTGATAAGCCCCGATGATTAGTATGATGATGTAGTCAGTATACCTCATCATTTTGATTGGTATATCAGTCCTATCCAGTCATGGATAGAAGCAGCCTGCACAAGCACATACAAATTGGGGAAGAATTTTTATGACATTATTCATGTCTATGATCTCCCATCCATCCCGCCCCTTCCGAATCATCACGCAGGTTTGCATTCTCTGAATAAAGTATCCTTACTTTGGTTGGTAACCAAAGACAAGGAACTTTTTTTTTATGTTAATAAAATGTTTAGGTGGTTACATTGGATTTCTGATTACACTTAACCCTTTTTATATCATGCTTAGAGTAGGAAAATAAGCTCCTTGAAATAGAGTGTTTACTTTCTACATTTCTATTTTATACTTAGTGATAATAAAAATTTGCTTCTTTTAGTTAGTTACATGTATGTTGTTTAAATAAATCAACTTAGTGGTTCATTTGATTTTTTATAAAACTTGTGCTACTGAGGTTTTTCTTGTCAAGCTGAGATGTTTTTACAGGGTATATCAACTAGAGATTCTGGTGTTCTCGTATCCTCTCCTTGCCTCAAAGACCAGATCGAGCACACGTCCCACAGTTGGAGCCAGAATGTTACCACCTAAGTTGTACTTAGTGGTTTGTTATCAAGTGATCCTGGTGATCCTGACAGGGTTGACTTGTTTAGACTTCAAAACGACCTTTGGAAGTAATTCTGGGAAGTGCTTGTTGTATCATATCACATGTTCATACCCCATGGGGAAATTGTAATAAATGTTCTAGCATGATAGTGTCTGTAAAAGAATCGGTCTCTTAGACTTCATTTTTCAATCCGATCAGCCTAGGGTGTTTTTTCCCTTGGTTATTATTGGTTGTTGAATAAACGACTGATAATTTCTGAGTTTTTCACTCCATACCTCCAAAGTTTGGGTGGTCGGCTTGGCATTTGGGCCTATTGAGGTTATTAGAGTCTATGTGTCAATGTATAAGCATGATAGACATATTTTTTGAGTCATATGAACATGTCTAAGTCCCCCTAGGTGTTTTTCAGTTTTTTCAGTGTTTTTTATTAAAATTTAATTTGTCCAAAACTTAGGCTATTTTTTAATAGTTTAATTGAAAAAATTGATTTTGTAATAAAAGTGGGCCAAGTAATCAGTTTCAGTCATGTAGGTGCTCATTTTCAAGCTAAGAGCACCATGTAAACCCATGGACCCACTGTTTCCTAGTTTTGAGTGATTTTCCATCACTTAGGTCAGAAAGCCCCAAAAATCAATTATTGATTATTTTAATTAATAAATTGATGAATAATGGAGCAAATTAAAAATCAATAAATCAATGGATACTCGACCGATTTGACTGAAATCAATCAGATCTGGAGCAGATTGATTGGATCTGACAAATCCTTGACTGAAGGAAGGGATCGAATCAGATCCAGAGTTGATCTTGAGCATACTTTATGGGGAATTCATCCCTCCCTCTCTCATCCACACGTTTTTGGCTCATCTGGATGATTTTTGGTGGATTCTGCAGTCAACAGGTTGAGGTGTCAATCAGATCAGCCCCCCGATTGATAGTTGCACTCAATGAGACTCAGATCTGGCTCAGCTAGACACATATCAGGCATTGATGGACTCTCCTTCATCTGATTTGATTTGTCTCCTTGGGATTTGCACCCCCCCTGGGATGGATGTCCTGTATTTTGTATATATCGAGGCACAACCTCCTCTTCCAAGCTAGTTAGAACTGGGATTGAGGTGCTGTTGCTATTGTATTGTTGTAATTATTCATTTGAAATAAAGAAAATATTTGGAGGCAATATGGTGTGGTGCCATTACATGTGTGGATGATTATTTCCATTGTTTTACTGAGGTAACCTGTATCTGTGGTCATTTTTTGCTAATGTCTTGTAGATCTGTGGTTAAGATTGGTAATTAGATTATTACAATCTTGATAGGGAAGGTGTTGTTCAATAGGTTTATTGTCTGTCACTCTCCTTTGATGCATGTTTATAGATCTATATTTATCATGTCCTATAAGCTTATATGCATGTTATCTTGAATCTCTTTGTATGTACTAATCAGATCTCAGAAGTTTCTTGGCAAGTTCTTTGATTTCAGTTGAGTTGCAGGTTCACACTTTGGAGAGGATGCTGATCTATTTTGTTTCTTCATTCTCTTCAAAACCTTCCAAAATTCATAGTCCCTTGACATTCCACCTGAAATCTCCACTGTGGATCTTCAAGGAAAACAACACTTTTCTCCTCTTCTTCCTCCCTCAAAATCAACACTCTACCCGGTTATTTTTCAGTTCATAGCTATGATTTCATTTGGATATGTTTCATCAAAGTAAATATACATATATCTAATATTTCATAGATCATATCCTATATCTCTCAGTTGAAAAAAGTTTCACAAGCATCCTAGATCTAGCTGTAGGGAAATCGTCTTTTTTGCATGAATTTTAAAGAAAACTTGTAGATCACATGCATTAGATTTCCTTTCGCTGTTATAAAATTTAATATTATGCAATATCAGTGCAATTTAATTGGCTGCACAAACATCAATCCAATACCCCAAGGAAATCTTGCTTTCCTTGGTTCCTTTTTCGCCGGTTTAGCTAGTTTAACCGCATTATTTTTTGAGATAAAGTAGGATGATCCAAAGGTACTCTTAAAGTGATTTTGGGCATATGTTATTCTAAATTTCTCACTTTCCTTTATCAGGTCTGACAAAAAGGAAAGGAAGCTTCTGTCCGAAGTGGTCTTAGGAGCATTCAAACCCCCCCAGGGGTCTCCCTTTTCACTAAAAAATCTTAATTCTTTTTTGCAAAATTGTAAAAAATTGGTTTCAACCTGTATAAGGGCCAAAAAAATTCTTATATATCAGTTATATGATATTGTAACTTCCGTAATAAAATTATTCTTTCAATAGGCTCTTTCGAGCTCATTCCCCATCCCCCTTGGGGGGATTTGCGTTGGTGTCTTTTTCGTCGATTTATGTTTATTTATTTTTTACTAGAATCGATCTAATTTGCAGGGTAGTATACTTGATTTTGTTATTAATTCCATACTCCATATATTACATTTCAAAGTAATCGTAATACTTACCCCACGATCTCTCGATTGACCCAAAAGGGGAAAGATATTAGTGGTAGGATTAATTAAGAAGCTAAAACTGTGTATCTGTTTACTTTTTTTCTATCATTTGTTTATCAGCAAATTTAAATTTCACCCCTCCTCGATTCCCCGATTGAGATCCACTTGGATCAAAAGAGGTTCTCGGAGGCTTTTCTTTTAAACAAGAACATCCAGTTTAAAACTTATTAAAATTTACAAGACTCTAGTGTGTATGCTCTGCACTTGGCTGCGGTTCTTCCAATCAGTCAAGCTATATCAAAAGAACTTGGGTGACTAGTATAATTAGGACTCACTCTCCCCAACTGACAAACCATCAGGTGAAAATCCAACACCTAGATCAAACCTCTAGGGTGGCAAAATACCCAAAGGAAGCGGGAACTTCTGAAAAGTGACCTCGGGGCACCGATCTCTGTCACACCCTAACAGGTGCATTACAAACAATATCCCCAGAGACTCCATTTCAGCCCACATATTCCTTGCAGGTAGCCGTAAAGGTTTAGTTTTGGACATACTCCAAGTACTCTGAGGTATATCTGGAGTCCCCCTTTTGCCTAATTTAATCAACTCATACTTCAATTTTAACTTAAAACATACCAAGATGCAATCGCAAAGCATTCACTCCAAGCACATGTAAGCACATTGATATTATTGATTTGACTCCATTTTAAGGAACTGGTCATTTTTGCTTCATATATATATTGTGTATCAGCTTTGTGCTTTCGTGTGTTTGTTTTCGTATCTCGTCATCTTTAATTGTCTATAGTTAAAATATTCAAACTCCTAAGTAACTGATTCATTTTAACATCATCACACTAAGAAATCATCCTTAGTAACTTAATAGGTTCTACCCCCGTTGGCTTCATTAGGAGTTGAGCCTAAACGGAGGAGTCAAGAACAAGGTGACAGCCTTGACTCGAGACTTGCCCCCAAGGACACACCGAGTGGCTTGAAGATTTCTGCCACGTGACCCAGGTGTGTGAAAGGAAGCAACATGTCCATTTGGAAGAAGTAAATGAATCTATTTCATCTTCAGAATAACTTCCTTGGGAGAGATATCTTGGTGAAAACTAGTCTGGCATTACTCCCTCTAGAGAACTATCGTTAAATCAAGCATTGTTTGAAAGATTCAAACAATTCAACCTTTCTTTGAAAACATACCATTGATTATGGGATCTTTATTTTGTTTTGTTGCATTTATGTTCTGTGGAATTATATGAACTATATTTTGTTTCTTGTACTGATGTTTTGTGGAATCCTATTAGTCTCATTATCTTTTTCCAATGCTGAATTTCTTTAGCCTTGTCAATAGTGAGTGGAACATTCCAAGGTGGAATAAGAAATGTTAACAAGGGTTAGAGAAAACAAATCCCAAAGTGAATTATCCTTTAAGGTAGTAATGTAGAGGTGGTTGTGGTAAAGTGTTTCATGGATATTGGGCAGTGAATGAGGTTCTCACTGCTTAAGTTCCTTAGTTAGTAAGCTTCAGCGCTACTTGCAAGTTATGACTATTGCACTTGCATAACTGTTGTAGACATATGAAAATTTGTTAACTACTAATGTTCTATGATGCTTGATCACTTCATGGATTTGGGAATTATTGAAATGCTAGAAGTGTTATTTTTCAACTACCACAACAGAGTATTCTTACGGTCGCATCCATAAGGGTTCTCAAAATTATTAACGACCTATTCAATTATTAATGATCGTGCTTTTGATTAGTGCTACTTTTCAAGGCTACTATGATTCCCATATTCCTTAGAAAAACCCTATTTCTGATTTAGGACACACATTACTTCCTTCGGCATGTCCATATTCTCAAGGCAGGAACATCATGCTGATTAAGTTTATCATCAAGTCAGGACACCTGAAGATGAAATAGTTGTAAGGAAAACCCTTTTGATGGAAATAAGGATGCATATTATTATTTAACCGGATTATGTACAGTAGATCAACATATATGTATGATTAGCAATATTGTAAACCTTCAATTTCACCCATAAAACTGCTGCGTAGGTGACTGTCACGTTACTGCTAGTGCCCAGACCTGTTCTTTTAACCCTGATAATTTCCCAGAAGTCCCTTGGAAATTCCATCAATTTCTCCCATATGCATTACTAGACACCTGTATGAAATGGGGGGTAACAAACTCCATTAGTCCTCCTATGCCTTGTACTCCACTGGGTCCTATATTAACCATCCCCTTTCCTTCTAGAATATGTTGCAAACTGATGTTATTTGAAACATAGATATCAACATTTTATGTTTCTTGGGATATGATCTTAGCTCCAAGATGGATATAAATTGGGAACAATGAATCCAATGGTATATTAGGGTCAGGAGGGTTAGAATTCCATGTAAATTTTGGGCTTGCAGAAGCTCCCATGAACAACTCTTTCAACTTCAAATCATCTGGAATGAAGGTTTCATTTGGGGTACTTAGCTGGATATCTCCAATGCTTGTGTAAAATGGAAATTTAAGAGGTCCTCGTCCAAGATGTTGCTTTATTTTATCAGATAATTTGCTACAGTGTTTTATAATTTTTATCCAACTTGATTATCAGTGGATACCCAATCCATCCACAGTTTGTAATAATGTCCAATTGTAGGATACAAAAACACACAAAGAGAAGAAGAAAAGAAAGGAACTAATTCCTCTTCATAGAATTTGTCTAGGATTTATAATCTATTATGAAAGAGGCCATTTTCATCATGAACTAGAAATTGTTTTAAATCCTTCCATTCACCCCTCACGGGGACTTCACTTAGTCAACATCTCACATATCACATGTGATCGTAGGATATTAAATAATACCCTTAATTTCCAGAGATATTAACCCAAATTCTTTTTGTTGAAACCCCCTCCCAATACCTAAAACCTCCTCCCCACCCCTTTTTATGCCTCAATCCTTATAAACTAGCCTACCCACCCCAACCTTAAACCCCTTAACCCCCCCAATACTTGCAATATATTGGTTCAATTTTTAATAATTTTAAAACCCACAATATGAACTAATGTGATAGGATATTGGTCAACAAGTGAAGCCCCTGTGTCACCCCTGAGTCCTCCATCTAGCGGAATCCTAATTTTAATAGAGTTACCGTCAACGGGTTTCCATTCAAAGCGATGAACATATTCCTAAAGCTTGCTTATGGCTTGCATATCCATGTGCATTTGGATATGTTTGGTGATAAAATCACATCCCTTCCCAAACTCAATAGTCACTCCCAACTGTTGGAGGGCCCTCTTGAAGTTGTCAATGGGTTTGTTGTAGAATAGAATATTAATGAAGGGAAGGTTGTTTAACTAAAACCCAGCAGATTGCCAATTAGAATTGAATAAAAAAGACATGCTAGGATATTGGCACCCCCTATGTGTTTTTAGACATTATCCTTTAGCTATGCTTCTTTTGAATACTTTAGGGAATGTCTCAATATAGTTTATTGTCAAATACTCTATCCACTCTAGGAGAAAAATGACTTTCTTTTTATCAAAATAAGATGAATATCCAGGAAAGGAAACATCTGGTGGTATTAGAAATGTAATATCTACTGCTCCAAGCCCATTTCTGATAGATGGCTTGTTATACCAAAATCTTGTCCCCATCATGTGATAAGACATTTGACATATCTACTTGCCCTGAATCGCAGCTCTTGGAGTGGAAACCCATACTAAATGTCAATCTTTCATGAAAATTCCTAGCACTGCGCTTACCTTGTTAGCCAGGAGCGATACCTTGGTTTCACTTCCTATCCCTTGTTATCCACAAGCGGTGCCACCTCTTATGGCCCTTAGTTCATAAGAGTTTCTTACCAGAACCGCTCTGTCATTGAAGGAGAAACATGCTACCCTAGGTAAAAAGGGAAAAAGAGAAGTTTTTCGAGGCTTCTATATGATAAGCCTCATGTCCCCCCTTATCCCTACTATTGTGGGTTAGTTGAGCTCGAGATCCCTTATCGTAAGATATTATAGGCCACCTCACCCACTTATCTCTCAACCTACCCTATCCATTAAGCTTTATAAATACAAGATTATGGCCATGGTTGAGGGGGAGAACTCTTAAGGTATTTTTATGCTGTTGGATTGATCACTTGGTCCAAGACCATTTGGGGGAGCATAGAGAGCTAGAGTCAGAGCTTTTGGGGATGAGAATGCTTGGTTTCATGTAGATGCATGTCAACACTAAGGCTTGGTTGTAAACTTCTTCATATTTCTATATTAATGCAAGTTGATTTTTGTCCCACATATATTGTTGTTGTTTGATTTCACATGTATGTTGTTAGATTCCTTAGTCACTAACATAGATCAGTAGATTATATTCTAGCTACCTTGATCATTCTACACATTGAATCTTATCGCAGGTACACATGGTAACGATCGAAGTATTACATTCCAAGTATCTACGATGTCTAGGGAGAGTCTTCCACCTTTGACCTCTATTTGTTCTAGATCTGAACCATTCAGACCAGTGGAACACGTTGCTGTCCATAGGAGGTGAAATATTCCATCTAACTAATATGGCGACTCCACTGGGGAATAGAATTTTGTATCAGTTTTTCTAATATTCCTCAGTCTGCAACTCTTGTCCGAATCCATGCTCCTTCTTCAACTCTCTTCAGTCATATCTACTTTCTGAATTAGCCCATTTGGGTTTGAAACTTCTAGATCTGTTCAGATTTGAGTCATTTCGATATTTTATGCTTTGTTTCCATACTCAATTCAGTATTTTTTACCTTGATCTAGTCTTTTTCTGACTGGATCCTTCATTCTCTTTGTGTTTTGGTCATCTACAGGGAACCGCACCTACGCTGTGTACAAGGAGCAATGCCACTGCTTGAATAAAGTGAGTAGTATGCGGTGTCATCGCTTGTATCCTATTGGCGAGAAGCGGTGCTGGGATAGAACCACCCTGTCAACACCAGAGAATCGCTGTGCCAGGTAGGCATCATTCCAAGACCCTTTTTCCTCATTTTTTTTGTAAAAAATTCATCTCTGCTTATCAGACTTGTGTTACAGAATCTAATGCTTGTGGTTTGATATTTTATGGTTTAAGATTGTTTTGAGTGGAAATTCAAAAGTTTGATTAGGTATTTTGATTGTTCATCCACTTCTATGCTTGTTGGTTGTGTTTACAAAGAGATTTCTTGTTTTCTAAAAATCTTAGGGTGTTATTAAAATCTCTTTTTGTTTCTGCCACATATACTAAAAGAAGAACACTAGATTAGCTTCTAGGTTTCTTTTCTTATTTGCAGAGTAAACTTCCTTTTCCTTCCTTTAATTTTTTTTTTTGACTGAGACTAAGATATTATTATTGAGCGTTGGACATTGGTTTTCTGATTGGCTTTACAAGCTTTCAGGATCTTCATGTTCTTTCATCTCTTATGCATTTAGAACTATCTCAATCAAAATAAAAAATATGGTAGTTTTAAGTTAGATTTGCTTATGTTTTGAGAAAATTCAAAAAAATAGAGTGCATTTGCATATAGGTGTGCTTCTTGTTTTTCTTTTAGGAAAAGAGATTCTTCCCCTTCTCATTTGCTTTCAGAAAGAAGAAATCAGTTTGGAAAAATATTGCTTGTCTTTGATTTTATGTTCATGACTATTGTTTGGAAGTATTTTTGGTTTTGAAACAAAAGGAAAATACTCTCTTTCCCTCTCGTAAGTAGGTATACTGAACGGTAAAGTGAAAATATTTTGCACTAGCATACTGCATGGTTTTACTTTTCTGTCAAAACATCATGCATTCACCTAACCATACAAGTTAAAATTAATGGTATTTATAGGCTAAAATTTACATAGCAACTTGAGTGATAGGTTAGAGACATGTTTGGGTGTTGTTAAGCATAGGAGTTGTCGTTATTTGTCAGCATTACATCCTGGGACTTGTACGGGTCTTCCACGTACCATCGCTATATCGAACGGCCTTTCACATACCCTCAAGGTATATAGAAATGTAATTCACATACTCAATTGTATATCAGAAGGCCCCTTGTGTATGGTTATGCATTAGACAACACTACTACCGATTCAAGCTCCCACATCCCTTGAGTATATCGGGAGACCCCACTAGGGTACCTTATCCATCTAAGAAAAGGCCTTTGGCCATCTTGTTTGGATCCATACACCAAAAACAACATTCTGGGAGATTACTACGCACGTACCCTCAAGGTATATCGTGAGTGGCACCTTCTTGACAATCCTAGTGAGAGACTTGACTTTTTGAACTCCTCCTATCATTTTAAGTCTGCTTGTTTTAACCTATAGCTTGTGTAGGGGAATGTTTTTGGTGTGTTTTCTAGATTTTTAGACCTTAGGTTAGTTAGGAACTGTACACACTGGCTAATTTAAGATAGTCCAGAAGAGTACGCGGGTTGCCACCTGATTTTATTCCTAGTTCAGGAGAAAATCCTATGGAAGCTATCAACCAAGGAGCTACTACCACCTCCCAAGTGGGAGATAATGTGGTTGCAGAAAGTGGAGTACCATATTCTTCACACTCACCTCCCTTGGTCCAATAGCCTTCTCAGGGAGATTCCTCATTCCATTCTCCCATGGAAGGACGTGTTGATGATACTGCCCATCCGGATTTTGGTCCCAATGCTCCATTTTTGAACACCCCTATAGGTCAGGCCATTGCCTCATTTGGCACCTAGGTAAACTCTCTTGAATATGAAGAAGAATGTAGACAATACCATACTACCATTCTCCATGAAAAGGAGATTGATAGGAAGATAGATGACCTTTTAGGCCCAACAATATTACAGTCCACATCTGTTCCTAGGGGATATCGTTTACTTGCCGATTCTATGAGACCCATTGAACTGATTATAAATCATCCATTAACACCCCACAACCCAGGTCAAGATACCACCCCTACCACCTCTTAGGTTATGTCTGTGCCTAATATTCCCAGGTCTTCTGCACCTAATATTAAATCTTCAATTCCTGTTTCATCTATACCTTCTAGTGCTGGGGGGCAACCCTCGGTACGACCTACGTTATCTAACACCAGAATTGTCCCTAGTCAAGGATATACCTCTAACATCGAACCATGTATAGTTTATGTCCCTCCCACCCATACTACAATGGTTAATCCCCCATCCAGTTCAGGTAAACCCTCCGGGGCACAACCTGTAACCATTCAATATTCTGGAGGTTATGGTTATCAAATACCTGTAGGTAATATTAATCATCCACCCAATCCTACAAGAATTGCATACCCTAGTAATTCTTTTACGCCATGGGAGCAACCCAACTATTCTTACATGCCAGCTATGTAGGGGATACCTATACATATTGTGGGATGTGGCAGAGGACCACCTTATGGAGGTCCTCCCCTTGGGGGGCCTAATGGTCCCAGAGGATATGGAAACTTTCCTCCTTATGGTCTTGTTGGCCCTAGTGGTCCTAGGGGACTTGGTGGCTTTTCTCCTTCTAGCCCTCCTCCTAGTGGTTTCGACGACTCTGGAGGTTTACCTCCCCCTGGTGGCCCTGGAGGGTCAGGTGGTTTGCCTCTTGGTGGTCTTGGTGGTCCTGGTGGTCCTAGTGGTCTTGGTGGTGCTGGTGGTCCCGTTGGCACTGGAGGTCCTCCTCCTAGAGGCCCTGGTAGTCCTAGCGGTCCTGATCCCAGAAATCAACCCCCTATGGGTGGATATTTTGGTAGTTATTTGTCACAACAACCTGTTTACACTAGTACAAGTGATCAATTTTGCCACGGCAAAACGTGGCAATATCCACGGAAAATCGTGGATATTGCCACGTCTAAGTGTTTTTTTTTCCATGGAAACAATTCCGTCACAATAGAGATGACCCCTAATTTGCATTGCAAGAGCGACAATGTTCTATATTTCGTTAGATGTCTAAGCCATCGCTATATCCACGCCTGGTCGTCTCTGTATCCACGCCTGGCCGTCGCTATATCCACGCTCTGTATAAGGTTCTTTAAAAAAAAATGCAAACCTAGGAATAAGACGTCGCTATAGCCACGCCTTGCCGTCTCGGTATCCATGCCTTGCCGTATATGTATCCATGCCTAGCCGTCGCTATATCCATGCTTTGTATAAGTTTTTTTTTTTTTAAATGCAAACCCCAGAAATAGCAACGGGGATGCTACACCTGCCACGGGCAGACTAGGCAAAGTTCCACGTCATGCCATTTATAAATGTAAAAAATCCTAGGAATACAAAAGTGGCCATATACCTGAATGAGCTTCTCTTTGTTTCAAGAATAGGTTATTCTTTACTGAATAGGGCCAACCACGTGAAGGTGGAAGCTCATATGACCCCTCTGCCCCCCTCACATCGCTCTCAATTCCCCTTACCCTTTAAATTATTTTGTTTACATAGAAAACATATAAAAAAATAAACATATAAACATTGAAACATCAAATCACATAAACATATAAACATCAAAACACAAGAAGGTAATCTATACAAACAACGTTTCATGTTAACATCGATATAAAATACAAGTCATGATATTTTACAATTTTTTCTTCGTGTGACTTTGTTTTTTTCGATTCAAAAAACCAACAAGTGGCATCTCAAATTCATCATTCTGCAATGTATCTGCTGAGCCCCGTCCTTTTGTGGTTTGTGTAATTTGTGTGCCCTCATGTACCATACTCCTGGTACGTCGCTGAACAGGGCATAGAGGCCGCTGCGAACGGGAAAGAACTGCAACAACCAAAAGACCATTTTTCTTAGGTTGAAAATTGATTCAAATCACTATTTCATTTTTTCGATAAACATTACAATATTGATTTTTACCTGTTTGTCTATCTATGAAGGTCGGTGTTCTGACTGCTTCAGTCGTTTGTTCCTCTTCCAGTTCATCCTCGTGAGATACATGCTCTTCCATTTAAAGAATGAAATATGTAAGTATACATAAAAAATTAAATATCTATAATCAAAATACATATATATATTTCTCAAAATCACTACCTGAATCCCTAGCTTGCTCCACATTATCATCCAACGGGTCCTCCCCAATATGAACTGGCACCCTCCTAGTACCGCTGGATTCACTGTTGCGGTTGCACTGTTGTTGCCAAACAAACATAAAAATATAGTTATTGGTCTACTGTGGGAAAATATGAAGCAAGAATATTTCAAATGTCCTTATTCATTCTATTTACCTGTATTCCCACAATTGGGCTCATTGGAGTCTACCCCAAGCTTTTTCTATGCTCAACCACACTTTCAAAACCATACTTGAAACCAATCTTGAGGTCTTCCTCGGTGGTGGCATCTGCGAACGTACTTCCCTACAATATTGCAAAGAGAAGTTTATTATTAGAGAGGATGCAGCATATTATGTGCTATTCTAAAAGGACTCAAGAACTCAAAGTTCAATACTGTTCAATATGCTTAAAAACAATGAAAACTATTCTAAGAAAACTATGAATTTAATTAGCAGGCACAAATCTCAAACCCCAACACTTGGTAAGATTTTGAAAATTTATAAAAAGGAATATTGCAAATTCTTACGATTCGGTGCCTTAGTTTTCTCTAGCGACCCTGGCCTAGTTTATGCTGGCCAACCTTATCCATTCTTGCCTTGGTTGCCTTGGAGGTGTCAGGCAACCTGTTTATGAAATTTATGACATATGTTAAATGTATGATTTGTTGCTTGACACAAAACATAAAATAAAATTGAGCATATCGCAATAGTATAATTATATGTCATGTACCTTGCTTTATCAGTCCGTGGTTGTTTTCCTTGATTTCTTAACAAAATAAATTTGGCATCAGCCATAAGTGCCTTCCACTCTTGCTCTGGTACCATGGGAGGGTGCTCATGCTTGGGGTTATCTACCAATTTTCCCTGATATTGGGCCCTGATATATTTCAAACCATCTCCAACTAACTTTAAAACCACTTTCTTGTTGAAAGTGTCACCGAACAAGTAAATCATGTGTCTAATCAATTCATCTTTTAAATTGTTGTTTTGTTTTTGCCACCCTGTGCGAATGGTGGGCCCAAACAGCTCCAATGCTTTGTCATTTAAGTGTCTGTAGAAGACATTATTGCCTGCATAAACATTTACAGCTTAATTTACAATATTTTCAGAATATGTCCATTTCAATTTAATGAAAAAAATTGATGAAAACAATTAAAAAATACCTGCCATCTTTTGTATTTTCATAGGAACACATGCTTCATCGACTAGAAATGTCACATCTAGTGATCCAGTGCTTTTGACTCATGCTGCTCCAGGAAAAGTTTCCTGGCCATCTACAGCAGGTTCATCTCCAGCATCATGTGGAGTCCCAGGTGGCTCTGTCTCATCATCATGATCCATGTCATGATCATGCTCCATCTCATCATCATTTCCCTCATCATTGGCTTCGAGGCAATCCTAAAAAATCCTCATTGGTACCTTGCTTTGATGAGCTTTTTTATGCAATGGATGGTCACTGCTACCAATACCTATCTTTACAGGTTCTCTAGCCTAGGGTTCCAAATATTCCTACATACAGAAAACATCGAGTTGATAAGAACATTTGCAATAATAGAAAACATATCATCAAATATGAAATCATGTTAAAGCTTATAAAAATTGTAATCGATGACACTTACCGCATAACCCTTTATTTTTTGTTGTAGCTCCACCATCATTTCCTTGTCATCATCTGTCTTGGGCCATTCACAAGCAAAGGCCAGTAAATCCTTGTTTGCCCTTTTGAGGGCCAAATAGACCATTTTCATTGGGTCTAGGGAGGTGAAAATTTCTTCCTCACTTACATTGTCATCGACATCCAGTGCACCAAACTAAAAGCATGAAACAATAAAATCAAGGAAATTAATTGTAACATCATTAAAAAATTGTTCACCTTTAAAATAATTGTTGTAGTATCAATAAAACTTACCAGATGCGGCGTAGTGGCTGGTGACTTCCCACGGTCACCCCGTGCCTGCTGAGGCTCCACAGGTGACTTCCCACGGTCACCCCGTACCTGGTGAGACACTGAAGGTGACTTCCCACAGTCACCCCGTACCTGCTGAGACATCGCGGGTGACCTTCCATGGTCACCCCGTACCTTTTGGGGCTCCGCAGGTGACTTCCCACTGTCACCCCGTACATGCTGCGTCGACACAGTGGGTGACCTTCCACGGCTGTGACCCTAGCACAATAAATCAATCAATAAAATCTATGTACATAATTGTGGATAGAAAAAAATGAAATATTTAACAATTACCTGTGGAGGCAGTACGGCGTGTGACCTTCCACGGTCACCATGTATCCTGGTAGTCATGGGTGCGCCGTGAGCACTGTCGTCACCCTGACACAATAAATCAATTAGTACAAGTTGTGCAAATAATTGTACCATAAACAAAAATGAGGTTTTGCAAAAATTTCACCATAAACAAAAAGTATAATATGCATGTTACTATATCGATTGTAGTCATCAAAGCATTTACTTATTCTGGTCGAATTAAGTTTCTATATTTAATAATTACTTATTTTGGTCGAATTAAGTTTCTATATTTAATAATTACCGCATGAGACGGTTTGGCTTGTGACCTTCCACAGTCACCATGTATTGTTCTAGCAGCATTTGACCTTCCGCTGCTGTCACCCTGACACGATAAATCAATTAGTAAGTTTTCCAAATAATTGTACCATAAACAAAAATGAGATATTGCAAAAATTTTACCGTAAAGAAAATGTCTAATATGCATGTTACTATATGGAAACATTCATAATAAGCACGGAGAAATATAATCGAATGCAGACATCAAAACATTTACTTTTTCTAGTTGAATTGAGTTACCATATTTAATAATTACCTGATTAAAATAAATGAGATTTACCAAACTAAATTATAACAGCGATTTATCAGAGGTTTAGTTGAATGGTAGATAGGATATTTACCCCCATAGGCGCATCTATTCAATTTAAGTTGTAATCGATCAACAACTATTCACCTGGAGCTATTTTTTTATTGGACATACAAATATACGATTTCCTTCGCGTCCGTCAAAAATGCAATTCGGTTTCTTAGTTGTTGTCACTGGTCATGTACTGTTTATAAAGCCCGCAACGTTTCTAGAATATTTCTCAGGCAAATATTTCTGTTTTATAATTATTGTTTTATTTTGTATTATTGCTACACCACTTGATATAAAAATAGGTAATCCTGTGAATTCTTCAGTTCTCTTATGGAAAATAATATTTCTGTTAAACATTTCACATAAAAACAATTTTAGTAAAATTCATGGATTCTCTCCTACACGTGAGATTGACATCCTCTCTAGTAGATTTTGCACCTTCCCTCCCCATTTTGTAATTATATTTGCAATCAAAGCAACATGTTAGTGTTGTCCTATCGACCTATATAATCTTTTGCTAGATCTGTGATGTTAAGGGGTACATTACCGTAAAACATTTTCCTGTGCACCATAGCAGGGTTCTCAATGCACAAGAGCAAATACAAAGGAATAATAGCAAGAAATAAGTAGTCATTTTTTCAAATCAGAGAAGGCCACCTCTAAGATTAAGAAAGGTGAGAGGACAGGCATCTAGCATCCATGGGAGAAGAATCATCTTAAACATTAGCATGAGCTTGTGTTTTTGTTTTGGGGATGTGTATAATTAGTTGCATGCAGGGTTCTCTACATCAGTTCCCTCTAAAAATAGCTTGCTCAATTGATATTATCTATTGGGCCAAGCTTCGGCAATATTTATCCGAATTTCTTTTGCATTACTAAAAATTTGTGTTTTCTTAGTGCTTCTGCATGACTAAACAATTAGTTTACCAGTATGTTAAGAAATGAATGGCTTTGAACACATCAGCTACTTGATGGGCTTGACCATCATAGGGGTAGCAAATGTATTATTGGCAATGAGAAACACTCCATTTG
>LPNX010818453.1:460389-577659 GCA_001517045.1 Pseudotsuga menziesii | reverse complement strand
GCATCTGTGTGAAACTGGTGTTTGATAAACCATTCAAAACCTTGAAGTTCACCAACAACAATATAGCAGATAGAAGATTTGTTGTTGAGCCTTCATAAAGATGTTGCTACGACTTCTCGATTAGAGGATCAACATCAATGTCATGATCACTATCATCATGGCGATCGTCCTCATCCATTGAAGCAAATGTGTCATGGATCAACCTATGTATCTCATCTTCCTGATTTGTATCGGTAACGTTATATCCTTCCATGTAAACATCATTAAGAACTTGATCAGCTCCAATATTCTGATCACAATTTTTCTCACCCTGTAAAGGAGTATTTCTGCTAGAACCTGGCAAATCATAACTATCTGGAGGCTGACATTTTGGGGGCATTGTCTATATATGTACAAACAATGCAGTGAAATTAGTGTGTATAGAGCATATAAAATTATGATAAGACATTTTACTAAAAGTCATGACATGACGACCATTAGAGAGAATACATTAAATATTGAATAACCTCTTACCAAGGGACGATATTCATTGCTCCCTTCGGCGTGTCCCTTCTCCCTACAATGTCTTTCAGCTGTTGTTATTAAAAGTATTCTTCTTTGCAAACCCTTGCAATCATTGCACGGGAAATAACATTTTCCATCTCCCCTCGCCTCTAATGCCACTCTGAACCGAGCAAGCTTCCTTGCATTTTCATTCATGTTGACAAAGCCTTGTGGTGACAAGAAATTTTCTTACCTACACCATACCAAACAGTAAGTTGTCAAATACATTACATATAAATATGGACTTGGATGGTACACAAATAAATAGCTGTGTTTGCAAGTGTAAAGATGGTAGGTAAAATGCATGGTGCTTCTTTTCAAGAGTATATAGGAAAGCAGTAAACTGAAATCCAAATGGACATGAATACAAACAAGCATTAGAGACAACAATTTACTACAAATTACACCATTTCCATGAATCCACATAAAACGTATCAATACCATCTACTCTATTGAGCCTAGTCTATATATTCATGTATTCTATTTATACAACACAACCCATGGTTGCATTGCCTCAATGTTGTAAATAATAGTTTTATTGGTGGCATTAATTTATGAATCCATTCACATATTCATGAAATCAAACAAATAGTTTGATATCAAATAAATACTATCAAGTCTAGTGTAAACAATACTCATGTATAAAATTAATAAAAGAAAAGTGATTTACTCTTTATCGTGTTCCTTTTTCTATTTGTTGGAGTAAATCACCTTTTCTTTTGTCCTTATTTTGATGGTTGTCACAAACCACTATTCCTTATGTGTCACCAATTTTCTTTATGTACTCACTATCATCACATAACGACTAATATATCATGTACCTCTCCAAGAATAACATCCAATGACATGAGAATACCATGGCTAACTCAACCTCATCAATGAAGTGAATTAAAAGAAGCAAATTTAAGTCCATGAAACTTGTGGGCAGTTTCCTTTTAACCACACAAAAAATATGAACTATATGTTGATTACACATTGTACTGATAGCCATGTGCACATCATTTGACATAATCCAACATAAAAAAGTAAATAATTTTGATATGGAACATTCTAGGTTCTAATGGAAGTCATGGTTCCAACATTAGCATGAAGTAGTAAAATTATGCATCATTTGAAAACACAAACTAACCTTGCACATTTAAAATCCGAACTATGTAGATCTAGAAATGGATTGTTCACCAGCAGGAGACGGAAATAATAAACAGCTCCAACAATCACCCAAAAATAGTGCTGCAACAATGGAAAGTGTGAAGAAAATCTCGTTAAGGTCTTTGTTTTTATAGAACTCTTAGACGTCGCTATAGCGACGGCAAACATTGACTTTTGTGCCCTAGGTCAACTTGACCATTGTAAAAAGTCAACAAAAGATGGTGCCGTCGCTATAGAGACGGTCAGGCATGGATACAGCGACGTCCAAGAGTTTAGGCGTGGATACAGAGACGTCTAAGAGTCCAGGCATGGATACAGCGACGGCTAGGCATGGATATAGCGACGCCTCGTTCCTGTTACATCGGATTTTACACCAAAAAGTAAGAAACGTGGAAAACCTCTGTGGAAAAATCCGCACTTTTGTACTAGTGTTATCATTCCACTTATGGTCCTACTGGTAATTATATGCCATATCAATACTACTAGCATGTGTATCCCAACCGATAGTTACCTTTCCTAGAAACTTTGGACTTACCTGATTTGTCCAAGTTGATTAATGACCCCATTCAACACAATTCCTCGTGGCCACTTGTTATAGCGGATTTCACCACTCTAGGTGAATCACACTTTGTATGGCCTTCCCCTGTCCCACTGCAGACTCCTTAGCCCCTATGGACCATTTTTTTTCCTTTGATGTTTCCTTGATCATCCCTAAAAACACATGAAAAATGCTATATGCGAGTTTTAAACCTATAAGGGTGTACATATGCTGTTTTGACCCATATAACCGCGTACATCGGGATGTGTGCATAATCCAAATCCTTTTGGATTTTTCCTTGACATGGATCTGACTCATTTGACTCTTGGCCTTCCCTATGCCTTGAGATCGCTTGTATTCTACCTTTCATTACCCCTTTGAAAAGCTATATAAGGAACCCCTTGGTACATTGAAGGCAGAAGAGAGAATTGAGAGCAACGAAACTATAGTCCATTGTTGCTAGAACTTATGCTTGAGTCTGCATCCCTCTGTCCCTTGGAGGACTTTTGTGTTCTTCCCAAGCTTGCCTTTTTCTTGTGATCTTGCTATCGAGAGATGGAGGATTGAAGTGGTGGAGGCCCAAGTGGGGGATTTATTTTCTCTGGTTCGCAGACGTGCCATCAGAGGTTGTATCTTGTAATCTCTAATTTATATGAATAGAAATATCTTTTCCTATCCAATGATGTGTATTTGAATGAATATTTTATCCATGGGATTATGTCAAATGCTTTTACATTATTGATTATATATTCTACAATAGATCTAATACCATGATATATAGAATGCTTGTATTGTTTACTTGTTGTTGAGGAAGTAATATAGCAATTCAAGCTGAAGATTGGAAAGCTCAATGGGGATCTAATTCAACCATCCGAAATAAGGTACGAGGTCTGATCCTTTAGTGTTAGACATTTAATTTCTATTGCATGTTGGAAAGGATTGATTTTTGGAGTCAAGCTATTTGTTGTGGTACCCCAAGCCATAGGAATTTCTCTCCGTAATAGAATTGGCGACTCCGCTGGGGAGTTCCTAGTAGTTGTCCTTTGGGGGTTGTTTTCTTGACATTCAATGTATTTGAATTGCTCTTTCTCTCTTGTTTCTATGTCGGGTATGGGGGCATATATTCCCGGTAGAGTCTGATTGGTGTGAAGTTTGTCTCAGCCTATCTGTTTGCCTTGATTTTCTGCACCTTTTCTTCCCATACGTAGGTTTTTGATTTACAGTCACGTATACATGCGGTTTCCTTTGGGATTTCAGCGTATACACGCAGGTTTACTGAGAATAGTCACGTATACCCTTGATTTTGGATTTTTTTGGAATATAATTGGTTGCTGGGTGAATTCTAATATTTTCTAAGTCTCCTTTGGCACTGCCTGAGTCAGTTTTGACCTCTGTTCTTGACCAGAAACATTTTTTTTTAGCCTAATTTTTTTTTAGGAAAGTTGTTGTCATGGCATTTTCGATTCTTTGTTTGAGAATAGTGCATTAGAGTTCTTTTACCTTAGTCCTTTTCTTGAGTACTGTTTGCATGTGCTTGTAGATTCTAGGGGTCGTAGAATCATTCTTTTACTTTTTGCATCTCTTTTATTTTCAAAAAATCCAAAAACATTTGCTTATCATCATGCATTGCATTTTGCACTTTGCATTGTACTTGCACTAGATAGATTTGTTTTGGAGTACTAGTTAGGATTTCATATAGGAAATTTATATTCATCATTTGAAGAAGAATTGTGCATTTCACGTAGTAGCATACCCTATTTTCATGGACACAATGCATTTTCATTGATTGTTAGGTGTGCAATTTACTTCCTGTTGCGTCATAACACCACTAGTTGCGCGACCATATCCTATTTTTGAGTAATAAAGCCAACTAAAATCAACGCTAAATAAAATGAATTACACTCTTTTCTTTTCTAGGGTGCACCAACAAGCTTAGGTTTTAGGATCTTGGAATAGTTCATTGTAAGTTAATTCTCCAAGATCACTAAACAACAACATCTAGGTGTCTGTCCAGGTGAGTGTGTGAAATCCTTGGTATAACCAGTGTTCTCAGGATCCTCCTCTCAAAAGGGAGTTAAGCACGAGGCAGTGTGAGTGGTTATTGATTGGGATGAATCCTAGTCATAACTGAGTAGCACCAGAGTTATTTCCAGGATTGTATTTGTATTTGGGGGCTCTTTCGAGAGTTTCGGGATTTGCTACCATGCCCATATGGTCAATCCCACCTGAGCATTGAGTATATTGAGGTGACCTTAGTGGCCTTACCTAGGAAATCAAGGGGGTACTTGTAAAGGTTATTCTACAGGTATCCCGGCCAGGTTGGGGTCGGACAGCACAGTCGCTTTACGCGTTGAAGCTGAGGGCCACAATAATTGGTTACGTACCTCCGCTTGTTGTGTATGGGAGTCTCAAGCCTCTCCTAGGCGAGACATACCTGCTTCATTTAGGAGCTCACTTATCCAGCCCTTGTTTGCTTGCATTTGGCTTTAGATTTTATTAGTGATTGCTCTGTGCACGATAGTTGGCCTAGGGTTTACGTAAATAGAGAGTCTTTGCTATTTTTTGAGTCATTGTGGATTCAAGTGCGGTTCCACGCTGTTCTCGTTGTTTAGAAGGACTTCTGCCTTCTACTTCTCCTCCTCCTTTGGGAGAGAGACCTAGACAGTCTAGGCAGACTATGTCACACATTGATTCACACACCATGGGGGATTCTTCAGAAGGTATTCCTGAACCACCTCCTCCCATTCATGTAGACGATGGGGAATTTACACCTACTTATGATACTTCACCCGACTTAGCTGAGTTCGGTCCTGTGATTTCTGAGATAGGATCCATGCATGATAGGCCTACTCACTCTAGGGCTGATTCCTCATTGACGCGTTACCGGTATGGCATTCCGGAGGATGTCGAGACTCATTTTGAACCCACCACTACTAGCTATGGTAGTTATGCTACGTCTGGTTTCCCTATACACTATTTCACATTTCATGTCGAATCCGATTTTGAGCCTAACACTATGCCCGGGGGCACCCTCATTCCTTACCATGTGGAGAGGTTTGGGAGCACTAGTCACATTGCACCTTCCGTCCCAATGGTGGAAGCTACATCATATCTCCCTCCTAGGTCTAGGGTTAGCGATCCGATTAGGATACTATATCTGAGATGAGTGACGATAGGTGGTAATACATATCTTATTACTCAGATTCCTTCGTCCTTGTCCCCTATTTCTTCAAATTTTCATCCTCCACCTTATTCACGTGGTCCTTCGAGTTGGCACATGGCTACAAATCAGGTCTGTACTGCGGTTACTAGACCGATTGTGTCTCAAGTTCACATACCGCCCGCTATGTTGGGAGGCTATGTTCATGCTTCTAGAGGTAATCTTGCTACTTCCAGGGCTTATATCCCTATGTCTAGAGTGTATCTTCCTACCTACGAAGTGTCTCATGGGGCATCGCATGCGATGACCTATGGACCTTATCATGGGACGCAGTATGGATAGGTTTCCTCACCTTATGGAGGTGGGTATCAACAACCTGCTTACTCTCCTAATTACGGCTTTGTAGCTCCTACTAGTCAAGGTCCACCATACTATGGTACTTCCATGCCACCCTATATGGGTTAGACAAGAGGAGGACACTATGGCCAAGGCCATGGTGGTAATCAACCCTATATGAACCAGGGAATGATCCATTGACCTCATCATCCTAGGCTCCCTTTCCTTGCGACGCTTAATATTCCTGAATTATCGAGACTTACGAACGATCTTGTGGCTCATGACCCGGCTTGGCCGGCTGTCCCTACCAAGCTTCCTTCGGACATACCTAAGTTTGAAGCCAAACTGGGAGAGGATCCGAGTGAACACGTTACTACGTTTCAGCTATGGTGCTCTTTGAATTCATTATAGCAGGACTCACTCCGTTTGTGACTATTTCAACGCACCCTCACAGGGCCTGCTGAGAAATGGTATATAGAGTTACCTAGGGGCGCTTTTACTTTGTTCAACAACCTTGCGATGACTTTTCTTAATCACTTCCAGCTACCAGTGCGCTATGACGTTGGTACTGAACTCTTGTCGACATTTCAGCAAGATAAAGCCACCCATATTTCTGATCATATTCAAGAGTGGCATAGACAGAAGAGATTAATTAAATCCTTTATACCGCCAGAGTTCATTCTCCAGTGGTTCCTCAAGTCGTTATTGCCATATATAGTGAAGGATGTTTCCACATCCGGAGTGCAGAATGAGGAACAAGCGATATTTAGGGAACAGGAACTGGACTTGATCTATGCTCAGTCCGGTTTGTTGTATGAGATTATTCCCAACGCTCCTCATTCTAGTTTCGATCCCAAAGTCAAACCTGGACCACATGCCGATGGAATTGTGGGTTGTGCAAGTGCAAAACCTATGGATTCAGTTGCAAAACAAGCTAATAAATTGTTAATCAACCAATCTACTTCAAGAAAAGCTACAGCTTCGTCTCAACCCGCCCAAATGGTGAATGTACTTTCTGTGCAATCATCAAACCAGAAGGGTAACCAGCAGCCCGGACGGAATAGAAGAAAGGGTAAAAATAATAATCGAAAGGGTGGGAATAAGAATGGGAATGCTAACAATAATGACAAGAATGGTAAAAATGCTGGGGGGACAAAAAAGCTAAATATAAGGTTAAGTTCCCTTGCAAGCTATGTAAGGACGATTACCTCACTTACTTGTGCCCTCAGATTGAAGAAGCTTCGAGATTATTAGCACAAGGCCCAGCGATGCTAACTAACCCTTTACCGCATAATCAGAATATGACCTTGAAGTCCCATGACCAATCTAGTGATGATGATCCACCAGAGGGTAGTGGTCGTGGGTGCGTTAACATGGTCCGTACTACGAAGGTTGTGACTTGTGTGAAAGATTATGGTTCGTCACAACCCAGCCCACGCAAAGAGCCTGATCCCCCAGGAACTCCTTTGCGTATTGAGAAACCTGCGGATAAACCCGAGGCTGCACCTCGCATTCCTAAGGGATTCCTTAAGTGTTCGGGGCATAATCCAAATGCCCAAGCCACCTAGAATTATTTAGTTGTCAAGGATTTGGGCCACACTCCTTGTGCGATGTCTGCATTGGAAGTGCTTCAGAGTTGTCCTTCGCAAAGGAAGGCGTTGCTTTCTGCCCTTGGTGTGAACAATGATAATTCTTCCTCTGTGATCAAATTTGAAAGTGTAGGACATCAACCTTGCTTTCCCTACTATGTGTCTCTTTCGGTGCACGTAGAATGTCTTGGTATGACCGTTAAATGCACTGTGATTGACAAGGGCGCTGCTGCTTCTGTGATGTCTTTGGCTTGTTGGAAGGGCCTCGGTTCTCCTGAGCTGTCTAAATCAGTGACCATGTTAACTACTTTCGATGGGACATATTTTAGGCCGCACGACATCCTTCCTTCCCTTAAAATACATTTGGGGGGGAATATCGTTGTGATAGAGGTTGAGGCAGCTGATGCGCCCCTTGACTATAATCTCCTGCTAGGTAGGAACTAGATGTATAGTATGCAAGCCATTGCTTCTTCCTTGTTCCGCGTTGTATGCTTTCCACATAACGGAAATATTGTAACGATTGATCAGATGACATTCAAGAATCCATCTGTTACCGCATCTTTGGGAGCTTTGATCCTGATCATTGAACACTCTCACCGGAAACTAGGAGTGTGGGTGTAGGCATGTATCCATCCCTCATGGGAAGCTTTAGTTTTCCTGCACCGATCCTCATGATAGGATCTTGTTCCAATGAGGCTTCGACAGCTACGACCTCAGTGTCTTTTCGCACAACTCATATGGAAGACCCTTGGATTCTTCCTACATCAAGTACTTCGATTGATCCCGTCGAGATGAGCATGCCATTTCCTGTAGCTATGATAGCTTATCAAGCTAATCTCGAGAGTGTTGCAGAGCCTTGTTCTTCCTCTTCATGGATGGAGGAGGAAGACCCCTATGTGCTGCCGGCATGGGAAGTATAGTCTTCTCATGCCCACGACTACCTTGATACGGTTTTCCCTTCAGATGAAGCGATTATCGAGGCTATGTCGAGAGTTGAGCCACCATGGGAGGAACTTCATCATAGATCGTACTTTCTTCCAGAGCTTGACTGTTTGGAGCATGAGGATTATAGGGAGATTCTTACTCAGAAAGTTGGTAGTCCTATGGTTCCATTAAGATCTCCTGGTCCGATGGCTGATGGAAACATGGTGAACATATCGTCAACGATTCCTATCAACATTTCTTGCAATCCTGGCACAATAGAGAATGTCTATATTGGGGCAGAATATTCCCATGCTAAGATTCTGGAATATACTGAGCTATTCAAGGAATTCCATGATATTTTTGCTTGGTCTCATGATGAGATGCTAGGTATTGACCCTTGAATTGTTGAACATGAGATTAAGACTTACCCCAATGCTAATCCTGTTCGACAACGTTTATGCACCATGAATCCTAGGAAAGCGCCCACCATTAAGGAAAAGATAGAGAAGCTATTGAAAGCTGGTTTCATCTATCTCGTTCCCTTGACACAGTGGATTTCAAACCCCATTCTGGTAGATAAGAAGCAGGGAGTGATCTGTATATGCACTGATTTCTATGATTCGAATCGTGCCTATCCTAAGGATAACTTCCCCACACCATTTATAGATCAGATTTTGGATGAGTGTCCAGGTAGCGAGGTGTTCTCCTTCATGGACGGCTTTTTCGAGTATAATCAGATATAGATTAAACCTGAGGACCAACACAAGAATGCATTTATTTGTCCTTGGGGAACATTTTTGTATCGAAAAATGCCTTTCGGCCTTAAAAATGCCGGAGCTATGTTTCAGCGGGCGATGACCTTGATCTTCCACGATCTCAAGTCTATTATTGAAGTATTTTTGGATGACCTCGCTGCTCATTCTCGTATGAGAATGCGTCATCCCTATCACTTGAGATTGGTATTCGAAAGATGGCGGCACTATTCAGTTAGATTAAATCCTCATAAGTGCATATTTTGCATAAAGTTAGGTCGTTTGTTAGGATTCATCATTTCAAAGGAGGGTATAAGAGTCGACCCTTTGAAGGTTGAGGCAATACTTCAGTTGTCTTCCCCGAAGAATATTCGTCATCTTCAGTGTTTGCAAGGCATGGAAAAATTCTTACGAAGATTTGTTGTCAACTTTGCCAATTTGACTAGAGGCTTTATGCGTCTCTTGAAGAAGGATACTCCCTTTGAATGGGATGAGCGAGCCTAGGAGTCCTTCGATGCACTCAAGCGAGCCCTAGCATCGGCCCCATTGATTAGTCCTCCAGATTATAGCCGTGATTTGCTATTATATGTGGCTGCATCTTTAGAGATGATTGGTATGGTCTTGGTTCAAGAGGATGAGGAGCTCTAAGAGCACGTCATATATTATCTAAGCTGAAACCTTATTGATGCAAAAATTCATTATTCTCATGTCGAGAAGCTTGCTTTAGCTACCGTACATGCGGTTCAGTGTTTAAGACATTATATTCTCCTTCGCCAGACCTTGGTTGTGGCCCATGTCAATCCGTTTCAGTTTTCCCTCACATGAAGGATGATTGGGGGAAAGTATAATAAATGGATTTTCATTCTGCAAGAATTTGATCTCGAGTTTGTTTCGGCAAAATTGAAGAAGTATTTAGTCTTTGCAGAGCTCATATCAGATTTTTCGAGTGAGACTAAGGAGTTGGTTTGTGAAGATACATTTGTTGATGAACAAATCTTCTTAATCTCAATGTTAAACCCATGGTATGGGGATATCATAGTATATCTGCAAACACAAAGGACCCCTACTCACCTCTCGCGAGATGAACGATGACGATTACATCATGTCTCTAAGAACTACCTTATAGTGGACAATACTTTGTACCTCCGTGGGGTAGATTTCATTTTATGACATTGTTTAACTCATGACGAGGTTGAGGTTGTGCTGAATGATTGCCATGGAGGGGCGTGTGGTGGTCATTTATCTGGGCTTTCTACAGCTCAAAATATTTTGAGAGTGGGTTATTTCTGGCCGTCGATCTTTAAAGATTGTGTGGATGTGTTCAAGAGGTGCCACCCTTGCCAGGTGTTCGCATGTAATATGTGCTCAAAACCTGTCCCGTTACATCCCATTATCATTGCCGGTCCCTTCACTAAGTGGGGGCTCGATTTTATGGATTGTAACCCAGCTTCGGCTGGGGGGCACCATCACATTATAGTGGCTGTTGATTACTTCACGAAATGGGCTGAGGCTATACCTACAGTAAAATCCGATGGTGAGACAACCACTCACTTTGTATTCAACCAAATCATTACTCGGTTCGGGATTCTGAAAGAGCTTGTCACTGACCATGGCTCGCACTTTCAGAACCGTATGATGGAAGAGTTGGCATCCAAGTTAGGGTATAAGCAAGAGCATTCATCTTCTTGTTATCCCCAAGCGAATGGACAGGTAGAGGCAGTGAATCCGTTCTCCAATGAACCATCGCATAAAGTAAGAATAATTGGCACATTATGTTGTATACTGCTTTGTGGGCATATCGAACTGCGGTTAAGACTGCCACTGGTTTTTCTCCATATCAGCTTGTGCATGGAGTGGAGTCGATATTGCCAATTGAATGCGAGATTCCTTTGTTGAAGCTAGCTGTGGAACTCTTACCAGACACTTCACCTTTGGAGGAGAGTTTGGTTCACCTCGAGCAACTCGGTGAGAAGCGTCGGGATGTCTTGGTGGGTCTAGAGGTTAATAAGCATTGCGTTAAGGTCTAGTACGATAAATATGTTCGTCCAAGAGTGTTTAGTGAAGGGGAATTGGTCCTTTTGTGGGATAAACTGAAAGAACCCTTGGGGGTAGGGAAGTTTAATCCTATGTGGTGTGGTCCTTACGTGGTCAAGCGTGTGTTATAGAAGGGTGCCTATGAGTTAGTAGATTACGAAGGCATAGCTTTGGCGGAGCCTAGAAATGGGCTCTATATTAAAAAATACTATGCATAATCTTTAGCCAAGGCTACTTGTTGTATATTATTGCACAACTTTTCATAGTTAGGTCTTTTTCCTTATCGTGATCGGGTTTGTGATTAGTTTCTGTTTCTTTTGGTAGATGTCAAGGGAATCTTCCACCTACATAGGATTCATGGATGGTGCAATTTGTCACACTCAACACTCAGCCTCTTCTGCTTGGGTGATTTATACTCCTATGGGTCAGGTACTGTTTTCGGGAGGTGTATGTCTATGCTCATCTTCCAACAATGTTGCTGAATATAGCACCGTTATTGAGCTTCTACAGGATGTCATTCTACATGGCATTCTATCTCTTGAGGTATGTCTTGATTCAGAGTTAGTAGTGTCATAGCTCAATGGTTTGTACCATGTTAGAGATCCGATGTTATTAAGAAGGTTTTTACGTGTGAGATTGTTAGAATGGAAATTTGACAGTATAACATATATACACATTCCAAGAAATAATAATCAAGTTGCTGACTCATATGCTAACTACGTGTTAGATTGGCATTTGTTTCACTCATAATAAATTAATCACAAACACAATTTTTACACATGTAAATAAATAAATCGATCACCATAAACTTTTTATACATCAAAAATGTGGTAATACATAGTGTCATAATACAAAATTGGGGATTTTTAATCCACCATCATATAATACACGGTCGTACAAAATGTAAACACTCCCAGGTGTCTAATCCTGTGGAGGAGGAGGAGGGTTGTGATCATGGAACATCACTATGGCTCTAGCTAGCCGTCGAAATAAATGCACCCATGCACGTGGTACACCCACCACCTGCCGCTGCATGGCCTCAGGCAAGTCCTCGACTTGTGCCATGGAAACTCTATGATTCAGTCTCAAAAAGTTGGTATGAATGCTCTGGAGCGTTCGCTCCACATCCACACCCGTGATGTCATCTCCTCTTCCCCTCCGTCTATGATGAGGGAAGCCCTCCGGCCATCATGTTCCCACATCTGCACACAAATGGTAGATGTCACTATGTGTTGTCGTGCAAAAACATGTCTTTTTGATTCCACATAATCAAGAAAATACAAAAAAATTAAATAACTCAAATAATTTAAAAAGAGTGAGGGTCGAGATTCGTTACCTATATCTCCATATGCCGATCCTGGTGGCAATGGCATGTCTGGGTCCCCTCAGAAATCTATCCCTGCATAGGGGTAGTCATCAATGGCAACAATCTGTCATCGCCACCATGGAAAGAAGTCAGCTGGATATGGGTTGGCCACCGTACCACCCCCTATTCTACGCATCGTATCTACCCAATGCTGTTGGGACAGATCTTGAACCCCGTGGAGAGGAACATCCACTCTAGGGCTCAATCCTAAAACAGGCTCGAAGAAAAACATGCTCAGAATACTGATGAACCCGAAGTTCCGTACCCTTCCTGCCTTACACTCACTGAGCTGGTGTTTCATGTTTCTCAGTAGTGTCGTACTCCAGTCATAGACTGTGGGTCTCATGCACTCCACTGCATAGAACATCAGAGGCCATGAGGCCTGATGGAGTGATGCTAAGCCTTCTATCCTACCTAGTGTCAGTAATATGGACTTTAGGCCCAACACCTATATAGCATTGGTAGGGACTTGACTCCCCACCTTCTCAGTGTCTGGAAAACAGTACATGGCTATGTACTTATCGATTTTCAAGCCACCCTGTGGCCCACCTCGGGAACGAAGGTTCACCAACTCCCCTCATCTAGAAATACCAGTGATAAAGTATATGTCCTCCACCTCTATGGTGAGGGACATCCCATCAATATAGAAGGACTCCGAGTATGGATCCAAATAGTCTACCAGCATCTGTAGCAGTCTTGGTTTGGCCTCAAACCACCAAGACACCAAAACTTGTAGAGTCCACATGCACGTAAAGCTTGTTGAGCCATTAGGTCGACCCTTACTGCTTCCTCTACTTCACCGTGCTCACGCTCTCTCCACTCTAGCACCATCCTACAAAATAAATTGCAAAATTATCTATTAGTTTATTGAAAAATCACTTGGGTGGCCTCATACGTGACTATTTTGCAAACAGCCATGTATGTACGTGGGTTTTAGGCCATTTTCCACGTATAGCCAGCACTTTACACGGAAAAAACCTCGATATCCACATGGGCCGGAACACACACTTTGGGATGGCTTAAAAACTTCATTTAACCATGAAAATCTATAAAAATTATATCAAAATGCAAGAGGAGAGCATGAGTAAATACCTGGAAGAAACGGTTGTGAATTTCGTCAGCTGCATCTCCTGGAATTTGCAGTTGAAAGTCAAAGTTCAAATGGGTAAAATTTTCAAATGATTTATATTTTTTACTATTTATAGAAAAAATTTCAAATATTTGAAAATTTTTACCCCATTTTTTATAGTTTCGACATTTTCTAACCATTTTGGACCATTTTTTACATAATTTGTGATGTAGAATACCTTTTTCAGTGTCGTTTCAACCATTGGATTGACCCGTTCATGCCGATCTCAGGTATCATGACTAAACTGGCATATAGGTTAGGTTTCACCACCGTTTGCATTTTCCATGACCTTGTCACCATATCACCATGTCCTTAGGTACGAACCCACTCTATTATGTCACGGAACCTTCTTGCTACTTTAGAAGTGGCATGATGTGAGTTGTAGAGCTTCACCTTACATGGGTACCCTAGTTAGCGCCTTACTTGCATTTGGTGCCCATGCCGATGTTTTCTCCTTTAGGGTGTGGGAGTCTGTTGTATAGTACTACCATGACATTTCGCAAGAGCCTCATACTCCTCTTGATCTTATGCTGGCCTATTTCCCTCAGGACTCCCTCATGTCAAGTTGTGAATGCATTATCATGAGCTTTTCCTGCCTCATTAAGCTTTATGCCGGCTCCCCTGACATTGTGTTTCAGCCATATAGTGTGAGCTTGTCTCATGTCTAGCCATGCAGAGTCATTTTTTTTATATCCTTCGCAGCTTGATTCCCTTTTTACTGGGAGGGGATTTTCCCCCGAGTGTCGATATACTACACATGTATCCTTGCATCGAGCATAGGTATGTTCCACTGCTTGGAACTAGTTTGTTTTCCATTATGGCACTCGTCTCCTCCTAGTTTGTAACTATAAAGCTAGTTTATTCTTTTTTCAAGATTTTCAAATAACTGAAAAAATACAAAAAAAAAATCAAAAAACCAAAAAGTTGGAGAAGGAAAGATGTTATCTGTGGCACCTGTCGAGTCGTGTTGCCTTCGAACAGAGCACTATATATCACATCCATTGGTTGGGTTATAGTTTGACTTTAAGAGCTGTACTTGTTTATCTGAGTTTATCTCCACCGACTGGTTAATCTTCCAGTCCCTATGGAGCCTCTGTTGATGCCTCCTGTGTCACAGAGATGTCCCCATTTGTATATCAAGTCTATGCTGCCTTCGTTCAGTCACCATACGCCATTATGCTCTTGTTCGAAGGAAGTTGAAACCTGAGTCAGCCATTCCTCAGTTATCTTTAATTTGCATGTCAGCCATTCCCGGTACAGTTACTGGTTCGTGCACCTTATGATCGAGTCCTTCCACATTATATAGTTTTGCTGAGTACCTCGTGTTGGATGATGGGGGATGCCTTAATTCCCTCCTTCCAGCGGATTTCATCCCATCGAATTCAGATCATTTATTCTAGGATTGGAATCTGGAGTCATTTTGAGTTCCTTGAGACTTGCAGTTATCAGTGGCAAGTTGTCTTGCCATCGACAGTTTCTTGGGAATTCATCAATGTCCCCTGATCGATGGATCCTCTCAAGTGTTTGACCTCAACAAATTTATTCACACTTGTTAGTTTTCACTCTAGTACCTTGATTCCCATTTTCATCATTGGTGGGTGATCTCGCGTCTGTTAATGGTATACATTAATGACCGGTAATCAGGCGATGGACTACTATGTTCGACCTCGACACCTCTATTCTCATAGTAGGACATGTACTCATAGTGGTTTGTGTAAAATAATTTCTAGATTGGTGGCATCTATTATATGCTACCTCCTTGATCGTGCCAATGTTCATGAGATTTCAGCTCTCGTGATTTGATTCCAGTATATGTCAGACATTTCCAGCCACTATGGAGATCTTGACCTATTATATATCTTCAGCCATTTTGGAGATCATGGTCCTTTGTATATCTTCATCATGGAGATTCTGATCTATGTATATTATATGTGGCTATGACCACATATGTGACATCATGTATCATGCCTATTCATGGCCATTGTACTCTTATGTATCTGGGACTACTATATGTACTTGCAATTATATGCAGAGTTGTATTATTGTACTATGTAGATTGGGTGGCTGGTCTTCAATTTGGGATCCTTCATCACTCCACTTCTGGGATGGACTTATAATGTATTTCAGCCATCGTATAACCCCTCTGATCTCATACATTAGGGGGCATCTGTTATAGTGGATTTCACCACTCTAGGTGAATCACACTTTGTATGGCCTTCCC
Source organism: Pseudotsuga menziesii (assembly GCA_001517045.1). Taxonomy (NCBI): domain Eukaryota; kingdom Viridiplantae; phylum Streptophyta; class Pinopsida; order Pinales; family Pinaceae; genus Pseudotsuga; species Pseudotsuga menziesii. The sequence continues at coordinate 561,918 of LPNX010818453.1, read as the reverse complement.
CTGTCCTGCTGCAGACTCCTTAGCCCCTATGGACCATTTTTTGTCCTTTGATGTTTCCTTGATCATCCCTAAAAACACATGAAAAATGCTATACGCAACTTTTAAACCTATAAGCGCGTACATACGCAGGTTTGACCCATATAACCGTGTACATCGGGATGTGTGCATAATCCAAATCCTTTTGGAGTTTTCCTTGACATGGATCCGACTCATTTGACTCTTGGCCTTCCCTATGCCTTGAGATTGCTCGGATTCGACCGTTAATTACCCCTTTGAAAAGCTATATAAGGAACCCCTTGGTACATTGAAGGCAAAAGAGAGAATTGAGAGCAACAAAACTATAGTCCATTATTGCCAGAACTTATGCTTGAGTCTACATCCCTTTGTCCCTTAGAGCACTTTTGTGTTCTTCCCAAGCTTGCATTTTCCTTGTGAGCTTGCTATTGAGAGATGGAGGATTGAAGTGGTGGAGGACCAAGTGGGGGATTCAGTTTCTCTAGTTCCCAGACGTGCCGTCAGAGGTTGTATCTTGTAATCTCTTATTTATATTAATAGAAATATCTTTTCTTGTCCAATTATGTGTATTTGAATGAATATTTTATCCATGGGATTATGTCAAATGCTTTTACATTATTGATTATATATGCTAGAATAGATATAACACCATGATATATAGAATGCTTTTATTGTTTACTTGTTGTTGAGGAAGTAATATAGCAATTCAAGCTGAAGATTGGAAAGCTCAACAGGGATCTACTTCAACCGTCCGGAATAAGGTACAAGGTCTGATCCTTTAGTGTTAGACATTTAATTTCTATTTGATATTGGAAAGGATTGATTTTTGGAGTCAAGTTGTCTGTTGAGGTACCCCAAGCCATAGGAATTTCTCTCTGTAACACCACCCATTCCGGTAAAGTTACCATCAGATATCCCAAAATTCGATGGGAAGCAAGGAGATGATTCGAAGAACCATGTGATGACATTCCATTTGTGGTTCTCTTCAAACTCCCTCATGGATGATTCTGTTTGGTTATGACTCTTTCAACGAATTTTGACTGGTATAGCTCCAAAGTGGTACATTGAACTCCCACAACATTCATTTGTGGATTTTGGCTCGTTGGCAACCGTGTTTCTCACACACTTTCAGCTCCCTATTCTTTATGAAATTGGTACTGATCTTTTAACCTCTCTATGATAGAACAACTCCTCCCACATTTTCGATCATATTCATGAGTGGAGAAGGCTTATTAAGGCCCCTATTCTAGATTAGTTACTAGGTGATTGGTTCACCAAATCCTTATTTCCTCCTATTGCCTGAGATGTGGCTATGGGGGGTTCCATTACCGAAGAGTAGGCTATTAGTTGGGCTCAGTACCTAGACTTGGTCTATTTCTAGTCTGGAACCCTTTATGAACTAATTCCTCAAGCTCCTTGCCCCAGCACTGATCCTACCAAGCCACCAGCAGAAGTACCTGTTGATGGGATTGTTGGTTCAATCCAGTCCCCATCAGGAGCGAAATATGCCAAGCAAACCCAAACTTCCACCCCTACCCCTTAGACTCCCAAGGTTTCCATCGAGTTCAATTCCATTCAAAGTACTCAAGCCTCAGGTAATAATAAAAAGAAAGATAAAAATCGAAATAAAAAACCTAGAAACCAACCGAAGACTCCAAGACCAACCAACGGTGATAACGACAAAGGGAAAAGGAAGGGAAAATATCCCTGTCTACTATGTGGTGATGACCACTTTTCAAAGGAGTGTCCTCATCGGAATGGAATATCCCAGTTTTTGAAGTCTAATCCCACACCTGCAGTACTTATGGATCCTTTTCCCTTTCAACAACAACTGATAAACCACATGTCTAATTAGGGTCACTCTAGATCGTCAGAGGAAATTCATATGATGTCCTCAAATACCATCCATCTGCAAACTTGGATTCATAATTATGACAAACCCACAGATAAAAACGAATATCATCCATCTTTGGGGAAAATTCCTTTTACTAGTTCTCCTGAGTCCTCATCTGCTATCCCCTTATCTATCGAGAAACCCACTCTCGACATGCTTTTGTGCCAACCTAAGAGTACTCTTCGGAAGGTAGTATTTAACCCTAATTCCTGAGCTGCTCAATTTTATAATGTGGTTGAAGATCTCGCTCAGGAACCTTGTGCAATGTCTACCCTAGAAGTGCTCCAAAGTTGCCCTACATAGCGCAAAAACCTGTTAACAGCATTAGGAGCTTTAGACCCGGATAACACCAACTTGATGCATTTCAATGTTGAGGACTATAAGTCTGGGTTACCACATAAACTTGCTTTTCAAGTCATTACGAAAGTAGTTGGAAAGAAAGTTTTTTGAACGATACTAGATGAAGGAGCTTCGACCTTCGTTTTGTCTCTGTCTTTTTGGAAAGCCCTTGGATTTCTTGAGCTTGTCACATCACCTGAAACCATCAAGGAATTTAATGAATGGGGTTTCCAACCCCATGGTCTCATATCATCCCTAGCAGTTGAGCTAGGGGGAAAAATCGTTTCCATTCAAGTAGAAGTGGTAGATGCCCCTTTAGACTACAATCTCCTTCTAGGACGAAATTGGTTCTATGCTATGACTATTGTTGCTTCAAAAGTATTCTAAACCGTCCAATTTACACATCTAGGGAGAATCATTACTATTGACCAGCTTGATTTCTGTATGTCGGATTTTACTACCTCCATGGCTAATAACATCCGCATGTTAGGCCAGTCCCCTCCTCCTTACCAGTTGATTGGGGTCCGAGTGTTGAAGGATTCATCTCTCATGGGAGTTTTTCCATCCACTCCTCCTAGCACAGATTCCATGTTATTCCATATGATCACCTCATTTTATTGTGAGCCTAAGGGTAAACATGTTGTTGAGTCCACCTCGTTGAGTCCACACGAAGCTATGTATGACACCATTCAAACCTTTTTCGATGATCACACTAATGACGTTCATATAGTGGCTTTAGATACTTACCATTTACCGTACTGGTTAGAACCTTCTCTCCCTACTCTATATTATCTCTCTGAGACTTTTCCTTCCAACGAGTCCATCATAGAGATCATGAATACAGATGAGCCCATTTGGGAGGATCACCATCATAGATCTATATTCCTACCCAATACCAGTTCAGTTAGCCATGATTTTGCATCCTTGTTTCCTACTGATATTGTCAACGTACCCCAAAGTCCTATATTGTTGCAAGATACAGATTCTGAAGGAAACCTTTGCAACATTACATAGATGAACCTGATTGACATATCAGCCAAGCCTGATACTATCGAGCACGTTCATGTTGGGAAGAAATGCTCCGCAAATGAATCTGAAGCCTATAAGGCACTTTTTAAAGAGTTCCATGATGTTTTTGCTTGGTCCTATGAAGAGATGTTGGGGATTAACCCATCCATTGTGGTCCACAAGATTAAAACCTATCCCTCGACCAAACCTGTCAAGAAAAAACTAAGGCAAGTCCATCCTCGAAAGGCTGCAGCTATAAAAGCTGAAATTGAGAAACTTCTGAAAGATGGGTTTATTTATCTTGTACCCCTGATGGAATGGATATCGAACATTGTCCCTGTCAACAAAAAGAAGGGCACCATTAGAGTATGTATCAACTTTGGGGATCTTAATAAAGTTTGTCCCAAGGACAACTTTCCTACCCTGCACATCGATCAGATTATCAACAACTGTGCTGGAAGTGTCATCTTTTCACTCATGGATGGCTTCTCTGGCTATAATCAGATTGAGATATTACCCTCCGATCAGCATAAGACGGCATTCATTTTCCCATGGGGAACCTTCGCAGATAAGAAGTTAACATTTGGCTTGAAAAATGCTGGAGCCAGGTTCCAGCGTGAGATGTCCTATGCATTTCACGATATTAGACATATTGTTGAACCGTACCTTTATGACCTCCCTGCTCATTCACAGTGATGGGAGGACCACCCTGGTCATCTTAGAGACATTCTCTTGAGATGTTGTCATTATAATATATGGCTCAATCCACATAAATGTGTTTTTTGAATTGAGACAGGACATCTGCTAGGCTTTGTGGTATCCAAATATTCCATCCGGATCGATCCTTTGAAAATTGCCACCATTCTCGATCTACTAGCCCCAGCTAATCTCCTTGAACTCCAAAGTTTGCAGGGGAAGGAAAACTTTCTCCATCATTTCGTGTGCAATTTCACAGAGAAAAAACACGGTTATATGTGTCTCCTTAAGAATAACACACCATTATTCTGGGATGACCAAACCCAACGCACCTTTGATAATCTTAAGCACACTCTGACTCATTCACTCGTGATACACCCCCCTAATTATTCAAAGGACTTTCTCTTGTATATTTCTACCTCTACTACTACCATTGTTTTGGTATAAAAGGACGTGACCAGATTTGTTAGCTGGAATATTTCACCTCCTGCGGATAGCAAGGTGTTCCACTGGTCTGAATGGTTCAGATCCAGAGCAAATAGAGGACAGAGGTTGAAGACTCTCCCTAGACGTTGTAGATACTTGGAATGTAATGCTTCAATCATTACCCTATGTACCTGCAATAAGCTTCAACATGCAAACATATCAAAACCACCAGAATATAATCTACTAATCTATGTTAGTGACTAAGGAATCTAACAACATACATGTGAAATAAAACAACAACAATATATGTGGGATAGAAATCAACTTGCATTAAAGAAATATGAAGAATTTTACAACCAAGCCTTAGTGTTGACATGCATCTCCATGAAACCAAGCATTCTCATCCCCATAAACTTCGACTCTAGATCTCTCTATGCTCTCCAATGATATGGACCAAGTGATCAATCCAACAACATAACACTACCTTAAGAGTTCTCCCCCTCAACCATGGCCATAAGCTTGTATTTATAAGGCTAGATGGATAGGGATGGTTGAGAGATTAGTGGGTGAGGTGGCCTCTAAGATCCTAGGATGAGGGTTCTCAATCTCAACTAACCCACAACAGTAGGGATAAGGGAAGACATAAGGCTTATCATCTAGAAGCCTTAAGAAACTTCTCTTTTTCCCTTTTTACCTAGGGTAGCGTGTTTCTCCTTCAATAAAAGAGTGGTTCTAGTAAGGGCCATAAGTGGTGGCACTGCTTGTGGGAAACAAAGGATGGGTGGTGCGAACAAGGGTATCGCTTCTGGATAACAAGGTAAGCGCGGTGCTGGGAATTTGTATGAAAGATTGAGATTTAGTATGGGTTTCCACTCCAGAAGCTAGGATTCAAAGAAAGTAGGTATGTCAAACGTTTTATCACATGATGGTGATAGGATTTTGGTATAACAGGATGCCCCCCAAAGCATGAGTCTTAGAGGGATATGATAAACAAGAGCTTTGAGAGAACAAGTTGTCATCATGAGATGAAAATGTCGACTTGATCGAAGCAAGTTGTCAAGTAGGAATCTGTAGTACATCAGTATGTTGAATCATAGACACAAGTAACCAAACTCATGGCTGCAGACCAATACAAGGTAGATCCATGAGAGGAATAAACAAGCATGGCTACTAGAATACAATGTAGATCCATGTTATAGAGGACTCAAACTTGGACATAGCTACCAGACATACAACGTAGATCTATGTCATACAGACTCAAATTTGAGCATAGCCATGACCATACAAATGTGGATCCATGCTAGATATACAAAAATTCCATCGCAGCCTAGGGAAAAGCAATGAGCGCTTTAAACTAACACCCAGGGTATTCATCTCGTCTTCCACAAAGTACGATTCTATCCATGTGATTACAATGATATGAAGTCAAACATGGTAGAAACCACTTGATTACCGGCCAATGATGTGAACCTTTAACAAGTGTGAGGGGTATCACCATTAATGTCAATGATTCCCAAGGTACTCTAGTACAATATAGTGAGTGTGAATAGATGGCTTGATGTCGAACACTCAGTTGACACTATCGATCAAAGGTCAATGATGTGAACCTATGTTGAGAGTGAGAGAATTTGTCATTGAGGCATACAAATCTCAAGGTACTAAATATTGTTTCTAAGACTATTTCTCGGATAATGAGCTGATGTCTATGGGAATAGTCTCGTCGAAGGAGGGCTATGATGAGTCCCACATCGACGACATGAATTTCAGAACATATTTCTGGAATGATGTGAATGTAGTAACCATATGACTGACTCAAAGATATTGACACAAATACTGTGCAAACTGCAGAGGTAAAACTTCTTCAAATCCCCTTTGAACATCAGGCGGCATGACAAAAAGACTTGGCAGCATGACTGAATGGGATAGACACACAATGCAACATTGGACAATGCATTATTTTGAAAGACTCAAAGGAGTGACCTGACTCATGAAAGTCGATCATCACGGAGATCAGCTGAATACCCAATTAACTGACATGATTGTGCAGACAAGTGCCATGTTCAAAGGTAACGACAAACAACTGCCATTATTTGCAAAATGATTCCCTTCCCATTTCCCCCATCATTATTGATGAATGCTTCTTTTCGGTTTTACGAGTTCAAAGAGGGAAACAAACACTTGATATAGCTTGTCAAAAGACAAGTCCTGACTCATATGTTTTATGAACCTGAGAGAGGAGAGGTTCGTTCCCAAAACAGGTCTCTCAATGTTTAATTTAACGAGTCCACTGAAAGAAAACTCGGTATCGTTCATGTTTAGAGAGTCTAAATGAATATGGAAGAAGATTCCAAAGGGGTCCTTTTTCATATGATTTAGTCTCTAAGGCTCGATAAAGTATAAAATCATACCTTAGAGAAATCTTCCAGTCATGATTGGCTGGAGTGTTCCTTTTTCGTAATTAGTAATATCTAAATTGAAAAAGAGATAACCTATCGTCAGAAGGACGACTCTTCAAATACTTTTACGAGTATGAAGGAGACAAGTACTCGACAATATTTTCGTATTTAAGGAGCCTAAAAAAGTTTAAAGAGGACTCCAAGAGGTTTATTTACACAACGTCACTTTTTTACAAGCCTGGAAAGATTTGGAAACGGACTCGATGATCTTTTCATGTTTAAGGAGTTTGAAAAAAGATGTGAAAATATGACTCCATGATGTTTCTTTACACAATGTCAAATTTTACGATCCTGAAAAGATTCAAAAATGGACTTGGAATTTTGATACTAAGTTTAAAGAGTGTGATCAAAGTGTCGTAATAAATGCTCATCAACCTTTTCTGTTTTATGAAAGTGTGAAAAATCCATAAACAAACTTTCAAAGCTTTTTGCTAGAGTTCTCCTATCCTGCAATAGTCTCATGAACAAGTGTTAAATGCATTCAAAACTAGCATTAGGGATTACGATAGATAAATTTTAACTAAAACATGATTTTACATCAAAACTATAGCAAGTCAAACCCAAAAATGCCTATATAAGTCAAGTAAATAGTAAAAAATCAAATCATTTCACTATTTACCTCTAGCGGAGAGCACTTGGAACATTTTCTTAGCTAGATATTCCATAACTGATACCGGGAGTTTCCACCATCCATTTTCAGCATCATCAGTTGTAGGTAATAGATAAAACACCTATCGTTCATTTCATAGCATTTATTTTGAGATCTGGTGGGGTTTTGGACCCATATGGAAAGCCCTAAAACTCAAAATGTGGGCACCGTGGCTACCCCTTGCGGGATACGAGGTACCACCCGAGAACCACACCAGTAACATAGTGGACAGGCGATGCCACCGGCTGTCTCCAACAGTGTATAGGCGGTGCTGACGGTGGATACCTTAAACTAATAGTATGGGAAATTTAACTTCATTCTTTTGATTTTCAATGATTTAAGGATGATTCTAATGCATACCATTATTTTTTTTGGCAGGTCTAGGTTTCTCAAAACACGGTGATATGGAAAGAAAGAATGCATGACAATGAGGATGCTGCTACCAAGAGATATGTGGGTTGTATTGCCGTAGTATGGGACGGTGGGCTCCTAAAGTTCTTTTGGACCCCAAGCATGGTGTCGCATGAACGGTTACTGGAACACATACTACAAATGTGGAAACCAGAGCAACAATATTTCGAGGTGGGGGCCCATATACTTACAGTGGAGGTAGAGGATATCTACTTCCTAATTGGTCTCTATAGATGGGGTGCCCCCATCTCACTGAGAGGTTCCCATGGAGGGGACATTACTACCAGAGAGCTGATAGATTGACACTGTGCACCAGGGACAGGTACGTCGGGGAAGAAGATCCCTATTAAGGCAGTGACAGATAGGGCTCTACGGACTGTTCTATTTACCATGCAGAAGGTGGCCAGGATTCAAGGTGTGCACCAGGCTTCCAAGGAACACATGTTGTATGCCATAGAGGCCATGGCACCCATGGTATTCAACTGGGTAGAAGCAATGCTTCCAATATTCAAGGATCAGCTAACTAAATGTCGGCAAGGAGAGCTGAAGCAGTTCAGCTTTGGTTCCATCTTAGCCCACTTCTTCTTTGAGAAGGTTCCACAGATGAGGCCTCGGTTGAACTTCCGGATTCTGAGAGCACGGGACCCCCATATGCTAAGGTGGGTCCAAGTCATGGCTCGCACAGGAGTGGGTAGGGGAAAGGTGAAGTTCGGTGATCCATTCTTTAGATGGCTCCGTGATCATGGTTGAGGACTATGCTTATTCAGGTACGGACTTCACTGTAGATCCCAACCTACCACTCCTACCTAGCGGCTAGTGGGGCGATATCGGTAAGAAGCAAGAAACCCTAAAATGGATGAAACATTTTTATGTTTTATATTTTTTATGTTAAGTGACGAGACCTGTATATTCTCATGCAGATGTTGGAGCAGCAAGACCTGGACGAGCATCTCCGTTGGTTAGGCGAGCTGGAGCTTGCTTTGTACCATAGGGTGATGATATCACCAGGGAGCTGGAGGAGAAGCTAGAGAGGTTAACTCTGCATATCCTAGATGCTGACATAGATGACCTCCCGATGAGATATCGGAGATCTACAATGGAATTACTGGGTCGATTCAGTAGGATGCTACGTAGGGTACCTCAAGTAGTGATGTTTTATCACGAGAACCACTAGTGTATGAGATATGTACTGAAGGCTGATAGCTTCAGGATTTTGTATGATGATTTTTCCTGAAAGCCTACATGCTTTAGAGGAGGTCTCAGGACCTATTTTTTGTAAAATGTTTCATATATATATATATATATAGAGAGAGAGAGAGAGAGAGAGAATTTTACATAGTGTTTATATGTTTCAAATGGTAAATGTGTTTTCTATGAGTTTTACGTGTCTCTAAATGTTTATTTACAATGGACCATGTTTGATTTACCGTCATGAATGGGCAATATGCCAGTCTAGGATGTAGTTAGCCAACGAGTCAGCGACTACATTATGTTCCCTAGGGATATTCCTATAATTAATAGTTTCGAATGATCTTTCTAACAAATGCACTCTTCGGAAGAGGCGGAGGAGTAACGGGTTCCTAATGGTGTAGACGTGGTTCAAATGGCGAACCATGAGCTAAGAGTCTAGATTCCATCAAGACTACTAGATCACAAACATCCTGGGAGGCAGCGTCAGTCAGAAGACCGATGACTGCTTCATACTCAGTGATGTTATTAGTAGCGGGACCTATACAAATTGCTCCTGAACTGACCAAATCTTTAGCTAGGGAATAGAGGACCCAAGTAGTCGAGGCGAGATTCAAGGTGTGGTGGCAAGTACCATCAGCGAAGTCGTAGAAATCCATCTACATGACCCAAACATGGTATAAACAAATGCGGACACCAAAAATCAAAGCCATCTTGAAAATACTAAAAGCACACTGAAAGTCAATCAACATACATATATACAAGATACTATCCAAGAAAACCTAGGAATAGTACCTTTTCAGGTACAACCCATTGCGAGGTTTCCCCAAAGGGATTCCATCGTAATCAATGAGTTCATAAGCTCCTTTCTCTAACGAAAGGTCCATACCACATGGAATCGAACTTACCCTTCCCTAGTTTGTCATATCTCTGGTCATAGGTCAAGACTACGTCACCCTCGTTGAAAACACGATGTTGGATGAATTTATCATACTGCACCTTGACGCGTTTCTTATGTGCCTCATTAACCAAGGCATCATCTCTGCAAGTCTCGTCAAGGTTACTTAAGTACAAAAATATTTCTTCCTCTACGGAAGTGTCTGGGAGAAGTTCGACAGCAAGTTGTAAAGATGGAATATGACATTGGATCAGTAAGATGGCTTGAAGTCCATAGACAAGCTAAAATGGCGTGAAACTAGTAGCTATTTTCATAGAAGTCCAATAAGCCCAAAGAGCGGAAAAAAGAACGTGGTTCCAGTTGGATTTATGGTCTCCAACCATCAGACAAAGCATAGTTTTTAATACTTTGTTAATGGCCTCTACCTGACCATTAGCTTGTGGATAATATGGCATAGAGTTTTCATGGAAAAACCATAGCTTGGCACTCATTTCCTCCATCATATTATTATGGAAATGGGATTTGTGATCAGTAACACTATGATTGAACAAGAAGAGAGTGGTATTATTACCATCTTCCACATATGTATGCATGGCCTCAGCCCATTTAGTGAAATAATCAATGGCTATGATGATGTAACCATACCCCCCAGCTGAGGTAGGCTTACAATGCATGAATTCAATCCCCCATTTGGTGAATGGGTCAACGACAATGACAGGGTGGAGCGGAGCGGGATGGATGCGATTTTTAGGATAGAAGTGTTGACAAGGTGGGAATTTATTCACAACCTCATGACAATATTTGAAGATAGAAGTCCAGAAATAGCCAGTGTGAAGGATTTTCTGGGCTATAGCCATCCCAGATAGATGACCACCACATGCTCTAGAGTGGCAATCATGCAACACATGTTCAGCCTCCTCATGAGTGAGGCATCATCGGAGAATAGAGTCAATACCACGTCTATACAAAGTATCATTCAGGATGAGATAGTATTTCGCGTGGGGACAGATACAGTGAAGATCATCATGAGATAAATGTGGCTGAAAATGCTATGTCTGGAGATATATCAACAAATATCCATACCAAGGATCAGAAGTGCATATCAGGAACATGAATTTATTCAGAAATGAATCACTGGGCTTATATTCCGTCGAAGCACAGAGAAGATCACACATAAGCTCTGCAAAGACCAAGGATTTCTTTGATGTAGCCTTGGAAAACTCTAGATCAAACTCTTGAAGTATAGCAGTCCAACGAGAGTACTTTCCTTCGAGCACCTGACGAGTCAGGATGTAGTACGTTGGGTTCTGGTCTGCCAATACAGTGGTAGTGTAGATCAGAATGTAATGACAAAATGTTTGTACAGCAATGACCGTGGCCAATGCTAACTTTTCAACATGTGAATAATGAGTTTCAGAATCCAGGAGATTCTTACTGGCGTAATAAATCATGTGCTCTTGACCATGGAGATTGTCCTACGCTAAGACCATAGCGATGGTAGTACCAGAGGTAGCAATATACAAGAGAAATTTCTTTGAATAATCAAGGGGGTGTATCATGGGTGAATGAGTTAGAGCGTGCTTAAGATTATCAAAGGTGCGTTGGGCCTAGTCATCCCAGAAGAATGGGGTGTTCTTCTTTAGGAGATGCATATAACCGTGTGTTTTCTATGCGAAATTGCACACGAAATGAAGGAGAAAGATTTCCTTCCCCTACAAACTTTGGAGTTCAACGAGATTAGTTGGGGCTGGTAGATCAAGAATGGTGGCAATTTTTAAAGGATCTATCCATATGTCATCTTTAGATACCACGAAGCCTAGCAGGCGTCCCGTCTCAATGCAAAAAACACATGTATGTGGGTTGAGCCATATATTATAATGACAACATCTTAGGAATATCTCTCTAAGATGACTAGGGTGGTCCTCTTGTCACTGTGAATGAGCAGGGAGGTCGTCAAGGTACGGTTCAACAATGTGTTTGACATAGTGAAACGCATAGGACATCGCATGTTGGAATGTAGCTCCAGAATTTTTCAAGCCAAACGGTAATTATTATATGCAAAGGTTCCCCATGGGAAAATGAATGTCATCTTATGCTGATCGGAGGGTAATATCTCAATCTAATTATAGCCAGAGAAGCCATCCATAAATGAAAAGATGACACTTCCAGCACAGTTGTCGATAATTTGATCGATGTGCGGGGTAGGAAAGTTATCCTTGGGACAAGCTTTGTTGAGATCCCTAAAGTCAATACAGACTCTAATGATGCCCTGCTTTTTATTGACAAGGACAACGTTCTATACCCATTCCATCAGGGGTATAGGATAAATAAACCTAGTTTTCAGAAGCTTCTCAATTTCAGCCTTTATAGCTACAGCCTTCCGAGGATGGACTTGCCTAATTTTTTTCCTGACAGGTTTGGCTAAGGGATAGGTTTTAATCTCGTGGACCACTATGGATGGGTGAATCCCTGGCATCTCTTCATAGGACCAGGAAAAAATATCACATAATTCTTTAAAAATTGTCTTATAGGCTTCAGATTCATCTGTGGAGCAGTTCTGCCCAACATGAACATGCTCGATAGTATCAGGCTTAGTTGATATGTCAATCGAGTTCGTCTGTGTAATGTTGCAAAGGTTTCCTTCATAATCTATATTTTGCAGCAATATAGGACTTTGGGGTACATTGACAATATCAGTAGGAAACAAGGATGCAAAATCATGGTTAACCAAATTGGTGTTGGGGAGGAACATGGATCTATGATGGTGATCCTTCCAAATGGACTCATCCATGGTCATGATCTCAATAATGGACTCGTCAAAACAAAAAAGTCTCAGAGAAATAATATAGAGTGGGAAGAGAAGGTTCTAACCAATACGATAAATGGTAGGGATCTGAAGCCACTAGATGAAGGTCATCAGTGTGATCATCGAAAGAGGTTTGAATGGCATCATACATAGCTTCGTGAGGACTTAACGAGGTATACTCAATAACATGTTTGCCCCTAGGCTCACAATAAAATGTGGCGATCATATGGACTGACGCGGAATCCGTGGTAGGAGGAGTGGATGAAAAAACTCCCATGAGGGATGAATCCTTCAACACGCCTACCCCAATCGATTGGTAAGGAGGAGGGGACTAGCTTAACATGGGGATTTTATTAGCCATGGAGGTAGTAACATCTAGCATACAGAAATCAAGCTGGTCAATAGTAACAATTCTCCCCATATGTGGAAATTGGACGGTTTGGAATATTGTTGAAGTAACAGTAGTCATAGCATAGAACCAATTTCGTCCTAGAAGGAGATTGCAATCTAAAGGGGCATCTACCACTTCTACTTGGATGGAAATGGTTTTTCCCCCCAGCTCGACTACGAGGGCTGATATGAGACCATGGGATTGGAAACCCCATCTGTAAAAGGCCTTAAGGGTTGTAGGTGATGTCACAAGCTTGGGAGAGCCAAGGGATTTCCAACAAGACAGAGACAAAATGAAAGTCAAAGCTTCTTCACCTAGGATTGTTCGAAAAACTTTCTTTCCAACCACTTTCGTAATGAATTGAAAAGAAAGTTTATGTGGTAACCTAGGCTTATAGTTCTCTACATTGAAATGAATCAAGTTGGTGTTATCTGGGTCTAAAGCTCCTAATGCAGTCAACAGGTTTTTGCGTTGGGTGGGGAAACTTTGGAGCACTTCTAGGGTAGACATTGCACAAGGTGCTCGAGCAAGATCTTCAACCACATTATAAAATTGAGCAGCTCAGGCATTGGGATTAAATACAACCTTCTGAAGAGTACTCTTAGGTGGGTGCAAAATCATGTCAAGAGTAGGCTCCTCGATAGACAAGGGAACAGTAGATGAGGACTCAGGAGAACTAGTAGAAGGGGCTTTCCCTAAAGACGGATGATTTTCATTTTTATCCATAGGTTTATCATAATTATGAATTCGAGTTTGTAGATGGATGGTATCTGAGGACATCATATGAATTTATTCTGACAAACTAGAATGACCCTAATTAGACATGTGGTCTATCAGCTATTGTTGAGAGGGAAAATGATTCGTAAGTACCGCAGGTGCGGGATTGGACTTCAAAAACTGGTAGATTTCGTCCCGATGAGGACACTCCTTTGAAAAATGGTCACCACCGCAGAGTAGATAGGATATTTTGCTTTTGTTTTCCCTTTGTCGTTATCACCATTGCTTGGTCATGGAGTCTTCGGCTGGTTTCCAGGTTTTTTATTTCGATTTCTACCTTTCTTTTTATTACTCGAGGTTTGAGTACTTTGAATAGAATTGACCTCAATGGAAACCTTAGGAGTCGAAGGAGTAGGGGGGGGAAGTTTGGGTTTTCTTGGAAGGTTTTGCTGCAGTCAGGGACTGGATTGAACCAACAATCCCATCAACAGGTACTTCTGTGGGTGGCTTGGCAAGATTGGTTCTGGGGCGAGGAGCTTGAAGAATTAGGTCATAAAGAGTTCCCAACTGGGAATAAACCAAGTCGAGGTACTGAGCCTGACTAATAGCCTTCTCTTTGGTGATGGCATCACCCATAGCCACATCTCAGGAAATAGGAGGCAACAAGGATTTGGTGAACCAGTCAGCTAGTAACTGATCTAGAATAGGGGCCTTAATAAGCCTTCTCCACCTTCTCCACTCATGAATATGATCATATATGTGGATGGAGGTGTTCTATTGTAGAGAGGTTAAAATATCAGTACCCATTTCATAATGAATAGGGAGCTGAAAGTGTGTAATAAATACCATTGCCAACGAGCCAAAATCCATAAACGAATGTTGTAGGACTTCAATGTACCACTTCGCGGCCGTACCGGTCAAAGTTCGCTAAAAGATTCGTAATTAAATGGAGTCATCCATGAGGGAGTTGGAAGAACACCATAAATGGAATGTCATAACATGGTTCTTGAGATCGTCTCCCTGCTTCCCATCGAATTTCAGAATATCCGATGGTAACTTTACCGGAATGGGTGGCCATGACGGATTGTGTCGAATGGGGTCATTAATCAACATGGACAAATTAGGTAAGTCCAAAGTTGCTAGGAAAGGGAACTATTGGTTGGGTTGCACATACTGGTAATATTGATATGGCATATAATTACCAGTAGGACCATAAGTAGACTGATAAACAGGTTGTTGTGATGAAGAACTACTGGAATATCTACCCGCAGGGGGTTGATTTCAAGGATTAGGACTGCTAGGACCACTAGGGCCTCCAAGAGGAGGACCACCAGGGCCACCGAGACTAGCAGGACCACCGGGACCACTAGGACTACAAAGTCTCCACTCCAAAGCATGCTTGACAATGGCAAATGAGAGGGTTTATATAGGCTTGTATGGACTCCTCTCACATGATCATCATGGTTTCTCAAGTTACAACAATTTTGCCTAAATAGGCATGTGGTTACAACCCCATGTTTGGTTTATCATGTAGTTGGGCTCTTTATTAACTAATAAACAAACATATTTTAAAAAATACCCTTTTAAGATGGCATATGGTTAAATTCATATACCAACCCACCTTTAAAACTTAAACCCAAAGTTTGTTAGGCAATATGTGGTGGTTCTCCAACCCACATATTTTAGGTGGCATATAATCCGTTTGCAAAACCCACTTTTGTAACCATTCCCAAACAATAAAGTTGTTTTTTCAACCCACTTTAAAAAACATAACAAAAGTTTTTTAAAAGCATGTGGTAGGGAGTGGGTGCGTCCCCACATGGTGGCTCCTCCATGTGAAATACAAGTTAAGGCGTGAGCTCCACGTGATTGGTTGGAGTTGTAACAAACTTTGCATTGAAAACCATGGGTCTGGGCTTGCCCCGGCGCCCCCTTTTTGTGCCATATAAAATTTTTCAAGTTTAAATAAAATATCTTAACCACACATGTCAAGAACCACCCATAGCTTAAGTGGTGAAGGCGCTCAGCCTTCTTTGCAGAGATCATGGGGTCGAACCCCGCGGAGGCTAGGATTTTTGCATTAGACATATTGGCCAATCTCATGTAGCCACATGGGGGCTTGGGATTGATCCACCTCATGCCTAGTCAGCATCCAGTCAACCACCCAGTTACTGCCCGTACTGCCACATCACCGTCCATACACCGAGTCAATAGTATGCCAGCTCGGATCCGTACTGCCACATGTCACCTTGTGATTGGTCCGTACACCTGCCATGTCACCTTGTCCATACCATATGGATGCCATGTGTCACCCTGTCAGTGGTGCCATGTGGCACCTCTTTTTGCCAATTTTACATGTTCACCTTATAGAACAGAACATGATAACTTTCTCATACGGAGACTGTTTGAGGTGAAATGAATGTTGTTGGAATCATCTCAATGAGCCCTTTGATTTGGTGCTAGTTTTTCTGAGATTGGAGGACTTAAAATTTTTTGCTTTCTTGGATCCTCCTGGATCATTCCTCCCCACTGAGAAGCTTTTGGCCTACAAAAGACTTTACTAATCAACATATAGGTGAGGGAATTTCTTCCTCAATTTCTCCTTCTCGATCCACTTGGCTTTTCTTGGATGAGTGCCTTGGATTCCCACTCGAAGATAATCAACATCACCTTTGTGAGAAGTCCTTGTCCTTCTGTCCAAGATGACATCTTCCTTTAGCTAATCCATGTACTCAGGAGCAAATTCATCAACTAATGGCAATGAGACATTCTCCCTTTCATCCATGATCATGGGAGGATCATAGAGTTTCAAGTTCTCCACATTCACCACTAAGTATATCTGCATGTATGGCGGTAGCTCTAAGCGAAAAGCATTCGTTCCAATCTTCTCCAAGATGGTGAAGGGACCATATCTAATAGGCTTTAGCTTCTTTCCTTCTCCTTTCATCCTCTCCTTGCTGATTTGAAGCCACACTTGATATCCTACCTGAAACTGATGATAAACTCTATGGTTGTCATGGCAAGCCTTTTACTGGGATTGACTCTTCTCCAACTGCTCTTGCACTGCTTGATGTACCTGTTGAACTCTCTGAATGAACCTGTGGGATTTGTCTTCATCCTTGGAAGCGCTTGAATTAGCCTCTCTCCCATAAGTCAAGTCCAATGGATTCTTTGGCAAGTACCCAAAGCATGTCTCAAATGGTGAGCTCTGAGTGGAAGAATGCATAGCCCTGTTGTAGGCATGCTGCACATACTGGATCTGTTCATCCCATAACTTAGTATGCTTGTTACAATAGCCTCGAAGCAAATGGACAACTGTCCTGTTGACTACCTCTATCTGCCCGTCGGTCTATGGATGGAAAGTCGTGCTCCTCTTCAGCTTGGTGTCTATCATACACCATAATTTTGTCCAAAACTCTCCAAGGAATCGGGAGTCCCGATCCGAGATAATGGATGTAGGAAGTCCAAAGTGAACCCATACATGATGAAAGAAAAGAGAAGCAGCCTGCTCTGCAGTGACCTGCTTTTTACATGGCATAAGAATACACATCTTGATAAACCTATCCATGACCACATACAAGTAGTCATGACCCCTCCTATACATAGGCAAACCCCCCACAAAATCCATGGAAATGCTTTCCCAAGGATGGGAAGGAACAGGAAGTGGTGAGTACAGCCCCAATTTTCTATTAGTGGACTTACAAGGAGAGCACATCACACACCCCTTTACGTATTTTGTTACAATGTCTTTCATGCGAGGCTAATACACAAGTCTTTGCAAATGAGCCAAATTATTACCTACCCCAAAATGCCATGATACAAGAGAAGTATGAGCTTCTCGTATTACATGGACTCTTTCACTGATAGGAACACATAGCTTGCCCAAATGATAGAGCAACTTTCCCTGCAAATAGTAGTCTTCCACCTGTGTGCCATTGGTTGGCTTCTCATAAATCTCCTTGAAATCATCATCAGTAGCATACTGCTCAATATAACTTTTATGGGATAAAGAATCATTTTTCAAGACAATAGATGCAACAATAGGAGGTCTAGAAAGCATATTTGCCACTTTGTTAATAGTACCCTTCTTGTACTTGATAACTGCGGACAACCTGTACATGCCCACATTAGGAAGAGGGGCATCTTGCTGGAGATGAATCTCATGTTGAATCTCCCTTTTGGGAGGAAAACCTGTAGGTTCTTGAAATATTTCATCATAGTTAGCCATAATATCAATCATAGCCTTTTTATGAGAAGGATCACAACCTTTGAAAGCATGGGACGCTTCAGCATCTTTTTCTCTCACAACCATGAGCATGTATCTCTTATTAGTGTTAATGAGTCTCTTAATCTGTCCTGCACTAACAAGAGTGGTGTTAGCCTTCATACTGTGAGCTCTCACAATGTACTCCACCCCATTTTTGGTGATATGATACTTGTTCTCATGACGGAAGAATACTGCTTGTCGATCATACAAGTATGTGCTTCCCAATACGATACCGCAGATGTCAAGAGGAACAACATCTAAGTCCACCTCATCGATCAACTTTGAAGCAATAGAAAACCTTAACCTGCATTGCTTAGTCACCTGTATCTTAGCATTATCACATACCCATCCAAGAGGATAAGGCTTGGGGTGAGGTTTAGTCTGTATGCCCAACTTCTTAACAATTGATTCTGAGACCAAATTTACTTGAGAACTCGGATCAAATAATGTTTCAATATTTGTATGCTTAGACACAACTCTGATGTGAAACAACTCACTTCTTCTTTTATCATTTTCTTTAGAAACATGAGTAGAACTTGAACTAGTATGAGGAGTTTTGTTACCTTGCATTCCCACAGCTGTAATCATGGTTTCGTCGCCTGAGTCGGAACCCAAATCTCGTTGTGCTGTTGCAACAATATTTTTATTCTTTTTTCTTCCATAATGATTTGGCCTCTGTTTAGGGTGCAACTTCCAACAAATTTCTTCATCATGCCCATCAGTGTCTCAATGGTTGCAATGGAGCTTTCCTCCTTCCTTCTTGGCAGTAGCTGTCTTCTTGCTCTTGTCTTTTTTCTTGAACTTGTGGTTGTTGTTGTGCTTGAAAGGCTCCTTCTAATGGTCTTCTTGCAAATGATTTCCACTGCTCTCAAGATGAGTAGCCTGAAAAATTGCTTCATCCACACTAGTAGGATTCAACAACAGCAAATTATGGTGTAGGTAATGATGAAGAGCACCAATGTACTTCAAAAGAGTGTCAGGAGAATCTAAAGAAATATTCAACTCTAGAGCTTTCTTTCTAAATTCTTTAGTAAAATTCTAAACACTCTGACCCTTGTCTTGTCTAAAACTTTGCCAATCCATCATATCCTTTTGAACATAACCCAATGGAGAAAATTGCTTACGTAAAGCAGAAATGAAAGCATACCACGATGAGAGAAGATTACCCATTTGTTTGCTACCTTGCTGAAGCTTGATTTCCCACCATACAAGTGCGGTGCCTATTGTTGGAGACATTTACCATCATACACACTCTTTCGGTCAAATTGGCCTAGTTAAACCACTATCCTAAGTATAATTGAAATCAGTGGAGCATTAATTGCCATCATCCCGTCACACCCACGTATACCTACAGTCAAGGAGGCTAACTTAGCCTTCTCCTATAGTCAAGGAGGCTAATTGGAGTACTCTCGGGGTGATCTGAGTGATGTTAATGCACCTAATTGCTAACTGGTGGTTACAATCAGTTCAACTAGTCAGTTGCAGTCAATTAAGGTGCCTCCATTCATTAAATATATTATTTAATGATTATTTATTATTATTTAATGAACTGGAGTCAACAAGGCGCCTCCACCAACTTCTGATGGCCAGTTCAGCTTCAGTTAACCTCATCGAGGTTCATTGGAGTCATGGAGCACTAGCACTTGATGTTTGGATTGCTAGGACATGTGTTTGATCTCCTTCAGTTGAGATTTAGTCATTTATTACACTCCGACTTCAGTTAGGGTTTTGTGAGTCAATTAGGGTTTTGGTCAAGTAGTTAACTGAGTGAGATTGAATGGTTTAGAGTCAGTTAAGCTAGACTCACTCACTAAATTCGAATTGTCTCCTTAGGTATTAGAATTCTTCATGGATTTAATCCATTGCTCAGCATTGGTATTGTAACCCTTTATTGTTTATTAAATATACAGAGAGGAAACCATTTTGGTCCCGATTATTACCAATTCATGAGTATTTGTCAATTATTCTTTGATGATTTTGATTCCTAGTTCCTAGATCATGTGCAATAATTAATATGGTATCAGAGCTTACGGTGGGATGAAGAAAAATCTCTCAAAAACAATATTTTTGACAGATTTCCCCATGAGAAATGAGTAATAGCTCAAAATTCCAGTACTACACCAGAAGCCAAGGCTTACCACTCAATATGCCAAGTAAAGAACTTGTTGATCAAACTTGCTTGATTGACTATGCTATGTGTGATGAAAGCCTAAAATGTGCAGGTTTTCTGACCTTACGGTGCCTCTTTTGTTTTGATTTGCAGGTTTTAACAAGTACAACTTCAAATGGACTCATCAGTCCCTCTTCTCACCCCATTCACAAGCTATTCGGAATGGAAGTTGAAGATGATTGCATCTCTGAAGAGACGAGGTGTCTATGAGGTGTCTATTGGACTTGGAAAAGAGTCTTATGAGAATGAGAATGACTAGCTAAATGACGGTGATAGACCTATTGGAGCAATATGTCTTGCCCTTGATGATAGCTTGTGCTACCTTAATCTTGGTGCTGCTAAATACCTAAAGGAAGTCTAGACAATATTGGACAAAACCTTTGGCAAGCACAATGAGGATCATAATAGTACTTTGGAAATCACAGCCAGCACCACAAGAGTTCTTCACTCAAAACTCTCAGCCTCTACTCTCTCTGATGAAGTTGTTCAAGATGAAGATGAAGCAGAATCTTCTACACATTCAATTCGAATTGAAGAAAGTCTCCATGAAGTGACTCCTTCTCCTGATGCTCCGGAAGTTCATGAGATCTCTGATATCTCATATTATAATATTGTTGAAACAGAATAAGACATTCAAATCTCTGATATTGAATAAAAATACTGCTGCACTTCCATGCAAACATTCACTGGTGATTTTCCTTTGGATTCTGTGCAAAATTTACCAGTATTTGCTTCCGAAAGTGAAGAGAAATTTGATTTTTCTCCCTCTAATGTTGCTGCTGGTGTGAAAATATGTAATACCTTTGATATTTTGGAAAAAATATCAGATTATAAGAGTGAAACATTCACTCCCCATGATCTAGATCTTCCAGCAAATTCCTACAGGATTGCATGCACCAAAATTCAGAATTTTGAAGAAGAAGAAAACGGTGCATCTACCATCTCGGTTGACCATAATTTTGGATCTGATATGAACCTTATTGGATCTGATATGATATTATTTGGATCTGATCTGATATTTCTTGGTTCAAAATTTCAGGTTCATAAACCTTCAGTACTGCTTGTAGCTGTTCTCATCAATGGTGTGAAGAAACAAGTACCGCAAGTCTCCTACAAAACTGCTGCTAGGGATTTGATTTCATTTCATAGTTTTGGATATGTTGTGAACTTATTTAGATATGATTTAAATTCTGATATTATATTATTTTGTTCATATTTTAAAATCCAATATCTTTCAGTCATGCTTGTAGTTGCTCTCACCAATTCCGGTGTGAAAAATCAAGCACCGCACTTTCTCTTCAAAATTGTTGATGGGGATTTGGTGTTAGTTTCCTCATATGAGGTTGCTGATATTTTATTTTGTGATTAATTAGATATTTCAGAATCTATATAAGATTATGGAGCTCAATCATTCACTCTCCAGAGTCCCAGGGATTCTCTACCTTTGGTCACAAGCTCATCTCCTCACAGAACTAGTAAAGAGGAAGACATTCTGCATCTGCTTGGACACTTGCTCCTAAGATTTGGGGCTGATTTTACCACTCATGGTTTTCTGTTCAAGGCTGCAACATATCATTTTATTGATTGTTCCACACATGGTTTGAATCCTCAAGAACCTTTTCTCTCTCTTCAGATGATTTCAGCTACTCTACATGGGTCCAGTTTTCACCGTGTAGCTGTTTATATTTCTGATTCAGTTGAGTGCATTGTTCTTCTTCCAAAGTGGAAGATTCCTCCAGACATATTCATTTAGTTTGGATTCAGAGGTTCATATGCATAGTCTCAGGATGCTACTGCATAGAAGGACCAATTCTTGATTTACTGCTTAGTTTGAGGGGGGGTATTTTTCCCATGAGGTTTTCCCCGTTTCCTTGGTTATATTAAGCAGTTACCTTATTGTATAGGGTGACCTATGGCCTTTGTTTCCAGGGCCCTATAATTTTATGGATCTATGTTTTCTAACTCTTCCTGAGTATAGCTTAAGGGGGGGTGTTGGAGACATTTACCATCATACACACTCTTTCGGTCAAATTGGCCTAGTTAAACCACTATCCTAAGTATAATTGACATCAGTGGAGCATTAATTGCCATCATCCAGTCACACCCACGACTACCTACATTCAAGGAGGCTAATTGGAGCACTCTGGGGTGATCTGAGTGATATTAATGCACCTAATTGCTAGCTGGTGGTTACAATCAGTTCAACCAGTCAGTTACAATCAGTTAAGGTGCCTCCATTCATTAAATATATTATTTAATGATTATTTATTATTATTTAATGAACTGGAGTCAACAAGGTGCCTCCACCAAATTCTGATGGCCAGTTCATCTTCAGTTAACCTCATCGGGGTTCATTGGAGTCATGGAGCACTAGCACTTGATGTTTGGATTGCTATGACATGTTTTTGATCTCCTTCAGTTGATATTTAGTCATTTATTGCACTCTGACTTCAGTTAGGGTTTGGTGAATCAATTAGGGTTTTGGTCAAGTGGTTAACTAAGTGAGATTGAATGGTTTAGAGTCAGTTAAGCTAGACTCACTCACTGAATTCAAATTGTCTCCTTAGGTATTAGAATTCTTCATGGAGTTAAGCCATTGCTTAGCATTGGTATTGTAACCCTTTATTGTTTATTAAATATACAGAGAGGAAACCATTCTGGTCCCGATTATTACCAATTCATGAGTATTTGTCAATTATTCTTTGATGATTTTGATTCCTAGTTCCTAGATCATGTGCAAGAATTAATACCTATCAGCCGAAGTGAAGCCAACTGAATCTTCACATCTTCTTCTTTGATCTGCTGGACTCGGCAATAGACCTCAATTTGCCTTATCCAATTGTTCAACTTCTCTGCATTCGCTTCCCCATTGAACATGGGCAAATCAAACTTCACATCGAGATTCAATAAGGGCTTCTTTTGAGGCTCTTTGTGAGGAACCTTGGAATGCTGAGAATGGGATGAGGAAGAAGCACTTGAACTTATGCTTGAAGCTGAAGGTGAAGAGGGAGGCTCAGGAGGCTCTTCACCACCTCCTCTGTGGTTAAATGAAGCATTGCCTTCGTCCTTCACTTCTTTGTCTTCCTTCTTTACTTCATTGCCTTTTATTTCTTTCGCCATGCGTTCTTCATAGTCTGTAAACAACTTGTCTACCTTGTCGGCCATCATGTAGAAGACCTTGTGAAATTATGCCTCCATCTCGGTGCGGGAATCATTAGCATCCATCTTCCTCCTTTGGTGTGTACGTCCGATCTCAGAATTGTAAGGCTCTAATGTACCCTCACCAGCTTGCAGTTTAGCCCTCGTGAGCATCCACACTCACAATCCAACGTCAAATAGTCCTGCTCTGATACCACGTGATCCGAAAACAAGATCTTTGCTACTCTATGATGTTAACATGAATTGCATAAAGAGCATGAACGAAGCTCACAAATCCATAAGAAGAGAACCAAACAGCATAGACAACACACACATAAAGACAACAAGTTGATAATGGAGTTTGTCTAGGAAAGACTACATCTCTGGGCCTGCTTCTCAATAAGAGGGCTGATCTATAATCTCAACATAAGGAAAAATACATGGCAATGATACAATGATACCTTGGTGACAATGTTCAGGAAGAGAACCGCTACCCAAAACACAACAAGACTGCTTCCAGCAACTTCGAAGCCTGAAGACGGTGTAAAACGAGTATAAACACTTGTACCTTCCTCCTGCAGAGCTACACAATCTCCCTTCTCTCCTTTAGCTACAAAGTCTCCACTCCAAAGCATGCTTGACAATGGAAAATGAGAGGGCTTATATAGGCTTGTATGGACTCCTCTCACATGATCCTCATGGTTTCTCAAGTTACAACAATTTTGCCTAAATAGGCATGTGGTTACAACCCCATGTTTGGTTTATCATGTAGTTGGGCTCTTTATTAACTAATAAACAAACATATTTTAAAAAATACCCTTTTAAGATGGCATATGGTTAAAACCATATACAAACCCACCTTTAAAACTTAAACCCAAAGTTTGTTAGGCAATATGTGGTGGCGCTCCAACCCACATATTTTAGGTGGAATATACTCCGTTTGCAAAACCCACTTTTGTAACCATTCCCAAACAATAAAGTTGTTTTTAACCCACTTTAAAAACCATAACAAAAGTTTTTAAAAAGCACGTGGTAGGGAGTGGGCGCGTCCCACGTGGTGGCTCCTCCATGTGAAATACAAGTTAAGGCGCGAGCTCCACGTGATTGGTTGGATTTGTAACAAACTACGCATTGAAAACCATGGGTCGGGGCTTGGGCCAGCCCCCCCTTTTTGCACCATATAAACTTTTTCAAGTTTAAATAAAATATCTTAACCAAACATGCCAAGAACCACCCGTAGCCTAAGTGGTGAAGGCGCTCGGACTTCTTTGCAGAGGTCATGGGGTTGAACCTCGCAGAGGCTAGGATTTTTGCAGTAGACATATTGGCAAATCTCGTGCTGCCGTGTGGCGGCCTAGGATTGGTCCACCTCACACCCAGTCAGTGTCTAGTCAACTTCCCAGTCACTGTCCATACTGCCATGTCACCTTCAGTACACCCAGTCAGCAGTATTCCAGCTCGGATCTGTACTGCCATGTGTCACCTTGTGATTGGTCCATAAACCTTCCATTTTACCTTGTCTGTACCATACGGATTCCACGTGCACCCTGTCAATGGTGCCACATGGCACTTCTTTTTGCCAATTTTGCCTGTTGACCTTATAGAATAGAACGCGATAACTTTCTCATACAGAGTCCGCTTGAGGTGAAACGAATGCCATTGGAATCGTCTCAACAAGCCCTTCGATTTGGTGCTAGTTTTGCTAATATTGGAGGACTTCAAAAAATTTTCCTTCTTGGATCCTCCTGGATCAATTCTCCATCTTCTTAATGTTATGAAGGGCAACAAGCAAATGTCTTGGTTCTTTATTTTCTCCCCATTTCTTCTTAAAACCCTCTAGGAATTCACTAAGAGTTTTATATGAGTCATCATCTAGGTCAAGGTACCATTCTTCAGCATCATCTTCTAAGGATAAAACAAACAGCTTCATTTTGACATCATCATGGTCATGGGCAACATCATTGCAATAACTGACCACGTACTTTTCAAACTTTTGAAGGTGAGACTTGGAAGTGATGGCCTTATTGCCCTGAAATATTGGGAGCTTCTTGATAGCATCTTTTGGAATGGCATGGGGAGCACCTTCTATCTAAGAAAAGTCAAGGGGTTTGAACAATTCCGTCATTTCTTGAGGTTGGTGAACATGACTCTCTACAAATATGTGATGGATATCTGAGAGGGATTGGTCTCCTAAATTTTCAAGGTTTCTACGAGAAGTCTACCTATTCAATCTTTCCCTAATAAAACTTTCAGGATCGGCGGTTTCTTCGGATAGAAATTCTTGAAGGGATGTTAGACAGTGGAGTCACCAGATGGATTGAGTTTTAATTTTTATGTTTTTTAGGAGTTCCCACTTCCTTTGGGTATTTTGCCACCGTAATGGTTTGATCTAGGTTTTGGATTTTCACCTGATGGTTTGTCAATTTTGGAGAGTGAATCCTAATTATTCTAGTCACTCAAATGCTTGTGATACAGCTTGACTGATCGGATGAACCGTAGCCAAGTACAGGGCATACACACCGGAGTCTTGTTAATTTTAGTAAATTTTGAGATGGTTGTTCTTGTTAAAAAAGAAAACCTTTCAGGAACCTATTTCGATCCAAGTGGATCTCAATTGGGGAATCAAGGAGGGATTAATTTTATTAAAACTAAAGAAATAGTTGATGAAAAAGAAAACCAAGATACACAATGCCGGTTATCTAATTAGTCCTACCACGCATCTCTTTCCCCTTTTGGGTCAATCGGGAAGCCATGGGGTAAGTATTAAATTACTTTGAAAACTTAGATATGGAATATGGAATTGATAATAAATCAAAATATACTTCCCTGTAGATTAGAACTACACTAGATTGCAAAAAAAAAAAGGAACAGAAATCCAAAAAAATCACGGATGCAAATCCCCCCAAGGGGGATGGTGAATAGGCTCAAAAGAGACTATTCGAAAGGACCTTTTATTTTGATTAGTAGCAATTTACAATATCAGAAAATTGAACTTGATGCACTTTGGTCCTTGTTATCTGGGATCCAAAGGCTTACACCAAGCTTGTAACAAGCCAGAATTAAAACACAACGGTGGGGGAAGCTTCCAAGAAGCTCTGATTCATCCAAGAGTCAGAAATTGGGCAGAGTCTCCTTCTCTTTTTTGTTAGACCTACTAAAAAAACAGCAATAAATTAAAATCAAATGTCCCAAAACACACTTTAAAAGTGTTTTGGGTCACCACACTAGTTACCGAAAAAAAACTAAGTAAAAATTTGTTTAAGTTGGGGTAATCTAGTTTTGCAAAAAGGGGAACCAAGGAAAGCAAGATTTCCTTGGTATCTTGGCTTGCTATTTGGGAAGCCAATGAGATGTGCACTTTTATTGCAGAATATGAAACTTTAAAGTACAGCAAAAAAAATACCTGAAAAGCAAGCTACAAATTTTCTTTAAAATGCTTGCAAAAAAGAGGATAACTTCAGCTAGATCTCTTAAAGTATGAATTTATATGCAAAACGGAACTGAGATATAAACTTAAGAAAGGATATTACTAACTAGATCTATATGTAATTTTCTTTTTTAGATGGATCTAAGCAATAAGATTCTTTAAAAGTAACCAATTTGAAGAGAAATTAAGATTTTGAAGGAGGAAGAGAGAGAAAGAGTGTTGGAAGCCTGGGAATGTTGGGCTTTGGAGTTTGATTTGGTGGAACACCGAGGGACTATGTAATTCAGAAGATAATATTGAATATGAGGAATATCCAAACCAGCTCAACCTCTTCTACAAGCGATATCACCTACAACTTAGAAATCCTTGCACAAACAGATGGTTAAAACATAGGTGTTGCTGGAAGAGATAATTGGAAAGCATGAAATTAAACTTAAAATACATACAACTCCAATAGATATGAAATAAGCAGCAGTAAGAGCATAAATCAAACTAGAACAAACTCTTACCCTAACAGGATGGATCTCTCTCCTTCAAGGCCAACAATTAACCAACAAAAGTAGCGATAAATAAAATAGATTATACCTCATAAGCATTTGGCAATCACCATCCACACATGAAGAGCATTACACCATAGATCTTTCCTCCAAAGCTTCTTTATTCCAGAATAATAAACAATACAATACAAGAGCAATATCACCTCAATCCCAGTTCTAACTAGCTTGTAAGAGGCCGCTTGTGCTTTGATTTATACAAAATCCAGGAGATCCATCCTAGGGGGGGTGCAAATCCCAAGGAGATAGAACAAATCAGTTGATGGAGAGTCAATCAATGCAAATCGGAAGCTAAACTAAGCCTACTTGTCAATTAGGGGGGTTATTGAGCTGACACATCAAACCATAAAGCAACACATCAGTCCACAGAGCTCCTGGGAGAGCCCACACGTGTGGAGGAGAGAGAGAGGGCACAATTCCCCATAAAGGCTATTGAATATCAACTCTGGATCTGATTTGATCACCTCCTTCAGTCAAGGATTTGTCATATCCAGTCAATATGGTTAAGATCTGACCGATTTCAATCAAATTGGCTGAGAATCCACTGATCTATTATTTTGGATTTGCTCCATTATTCACCAATTTATTAATTAAAATAATCAATAAATGATTTTTTGGGTCTTTCTAACCTAAGTGATGAAAAATCACTCAAAACTAGGAAATAGTGGGTCCATGGGTTTACATGGTGCTCTTAGCTTGAAAATGGGCACCTACATGACTGAAACTGATTATTTGGCCCACTTTTATTACAAAATCAATTTTTCCAATTAAACTATTAAAAAATAGCGTAAGTTTTGGAAAAATTAAATTTTAATAAAAAACACTGAAAAAATTAAAAAATTAAAAAAAAAATGAAAAAACCTAGGGGGACTTAGACATGTTCATATGACTCAACCATGATGTCTAGCATGTTTATACATTGACACATAGACTCTAGTAACCTCAATAGGCCTAAATGCCAAGCTGACCACCCCAACTTTGGAGGTATGGAGTGAAAAACTCAGAAATTATTAGTCGTTTATTCAACAACCAATAATAACTAAGGGAAAAAACACCCTGGGATGATCGGATTGACAAATAAAGTCTAAGAGACCGAGTCTTTTATAGACACTATCATGCTATAACATTTATTACAATTCCCCCATGGGGTATGAACATGTGATATAGTACAACATAGCTTCCCAGAAGCAAGACTGAAGGTCTTCTGAAGTCTAAACAAGTTAACCTTGTCTGGTTCACCAGGCTCACTTGATAAAAAACTACTAAGTACAACTTAGGTGGTAACACTAGGGTATGGAATTCCAGCATGAGGCATTCTTATAGGATTGGGTGAATGATTACCTACAGGTATTTGATAACCATAACCTTCAGAAGATTGAATGGTTACAGGTTGAGCCCCGGAGGGTTGACCTGAACACTAGAAGGTGTAGACGAAACAAGAATTGAAGATTGAATCTCAGGTGCAGAAGACCTGGAAAGATTAGGCATAGACATAACATGAGAGGTGGTAGGGGTGGTAATATGACCTGGGTTGTGGGTTATTATTGGATGATCTATAATCGATTCAATGGGTATCATAGAATCAGCCAGTGAACAACATCCCACAGGAAGAGATGTGGAACATGCTGGTGTCGAGCCTAATAGGTCGTCGATCTGCTTATCAATCTCCTGTGCATGGAGAATGGCAGCACGGTATTTCCTGCATTCTTATTTATCTTCAGAAGAGTTTACGTGGGTGCCAAATGAGGCAATGGCCTATCCTATAGGTGTCTCCCAAAACAGAGCATTGGGACCAAAATCTGAATGGGTTGTATCGTCAACATGACCTTCCGTGGGAGAATGGAACGACGTATTTACCCAAGAAGGTTGTTGGACCAAGGGAGGCGAGTGTGAAGAATATGGTACTCCACTTTCCACAACCACATTGTCTCCCACTTGGGAGGTGGTAGCAGCTCCTTGGTTGATAGCTTCCATGGGATTTTCTCCTGAACCAGGAATAAAATCAGGTGGAAAGCTCCGTACTCTTCTGGACTATCTTAACTCAGCCAGGTTGTACAGTTCCTAACTAACCTAGGGTATAAAAATATAGAAAACACACCAAAAATAAATTCCCTACACAAGCTATAGGTCAAAACAAGCACACTTAAAATGATAGGAGGAGTTCAAAAGTTAGGTCTCTCACTAGGATTATCAAGAAGGCACCACTCATGATATACCTCGAGGGTACGTGCATAGTAATCTCCCTGAATGTTGTTTTCGGTGTATGGCTCCAAACAAGACAACCAAAGGGCTTTTCTCAAATGGATAAGGCACCCTAGTGGGGTCTCCCAATATACTCAAGGTACGTGGGAGCTCGAATCGGTAGTAGTGTTGTCTAATACATAACCTTACACAAGGGGCCTTTTGATATACAATCGAGTATGTGAAGTACCTTTCTATATACCTCAAGGGTACGTGAAAGACCGTTTGATATACCGATGGTACGTGGAAGAACCGCGCGAGTCCCGGAATGTAATGCTGACAAATAATGACAGCTCCTATGCTTAACGATGCCTAAACACATCTCTAACCTATCACTCAAGTTACTATGTAAATTTTAACCTACAACTACTGTTAATTTTAACTTGTATGGTTAGGTGAATGCATGATTTTTTGATAGAAAAGTAAAACCATGCAATATTCTAGTGGAAAATGTTCACTTTACCATTCAGTATGCCTACGTATGGGAGGGAAAGAGAGTGTTTTCCTTTTGTTTCAAAACCAAAAATACTTCCACACAACAGTCATGAACATCAAATCAAAGACAAGCAATCACTTTTCCAAACTGATTTCTTCTTTCTGAAAGCAAATAAGAAGAGGAAGAATCTCTTTTCCTAAAAGAAAAACAAGAAGCACGCCTGTATGCAAATGCACTCTATTTTTTCAATTTTTTCAAAACATAAGCAAATCTAACTTAAAACTACCATTTTTTTTATTTTGATCGAGATAGTTCTAAATGTGTGAGAAACGAAAGATCATGAAGGTCCTGAAAGCTTGTAATGTGAATCAGAAAACCAATTTCCAACGCTCCATTAGAGGAAATTTGAGGTATAAAATGGGCCTCCTAAGGAAAATAATAAAATAATAGCTATTAATTTTGGGGGAAGAATGAAAAAAACTACTTTTTTTGTTCGTATTTTTGACATATCTCCTTGTGTTTTTACTCAAATTCTGAGTAGTAGAGCTCGTTGGATATGGAATTTAATTCTGCATCCAATGAGTACCCACACTGCATACTTTTGACACACCCTGCGTCCCCAAAAACAAGAAATACCTGAAAAAATGTGATGATGGCATCATCATCACGTTTTTTTAGGTGTTTCTTGTTTTTGCGGTAGTGGGGTTTGTCAAAAGTATGAAGTGTGGGTACTCGTTCGATGTGGAATTAAATTCCGCATCCAACGAGCTCTACCGCTCAGAATTTGAGTAAAAACACAAGGAGATATGTCGAAAATATGAACAAAAAAAGAAGTTTTTTTTATGACAAATATGTCAATTCAACCATTATGGTTGACTCATTTTATTGAAATTCTATTGGTTCTTGAATTCCAACTCACAAAATTTATTGTTTGGCGCATTTTATTATAAGGCCCATTTTAGACCCCAAATTTCCTCTAATGAATGATAGTATCCTAGTCTCAGTGAAAAAAAAAAAAAATTTAAAGAAAGGAAAAAGAAGTTTACTATGCAAATAAGGAATGAAACCTAGAAACTAATCTAGTGTTCTTCTTTTAGTCTATACAACAGAAATGAAAAGAGATTTTAATAACACTGTGAGCTTTTCAGAAAATAAGAAACCCTTTCACAAAAACAACCAACAAGCATAGAAGCAAATGAACAATCAAAAGACCTAATCAAACTTTTGAGATTCCACTCAAATCAATCTTAAACCATAAAATTATGAAGCCACAAGCATCAAATTTAGTAACACAAGTTTGATAAGTAGAACTGAAAGCAACAAAATCCAAAATTTTTCAAAGAAAAATGAGGAAAAAAGGCTTTGGAATGATGCCTACCTGGCACCGCGCTTCGTAGGTGTTGACAGAGCGTTTCCAACACAGTACCACTTCTCGCCAACAGGTTACAGGTGGTGGCACCACATACTGCCCACTTTGTTCAGGCAGTGGCACTGCTTCTCGTACAGAGCATAGGCATGGTTCCCTAAAGACGACCAAACCACAAGAAGAATGATGGATCAAGTCAAAAAAATACTAGATCAAGGCAAATATTGTTGAATTGAGTATGGAAACAGAGCATAAAAAGACCGAAATGACTCAGATCTGAAGAGATCTAGAAGTTTCAAACCCAATTGAATCAAGTCAGAAAGTAGATCTGACTGAAGAGAGTTAAAGAAGAAGGAGCCTAGATTCGGACAAGAGTTGCATACTGAGGAAGATCAGAACAACTGATATAACTATTCCCGAGCGGAGTCGCCAGATTTGTTAACTAGAATATTTCACCTCCTATGGATAGCAAGGTGTTCCACTGGTCTGAATGGCTCAGATCCAGAACAAATAGAGGATAGAGGTTGAAGACTCCCCCTAGACGCCGTAGATACCTGGAATGTAATGCTTCGATCATTACCCTGTGTACCTTCAATAAGCTTCAACACGCAAACATATCAAAACCACCAGAATATAATCTACTAATCTATGTTAGTGACTAAGGAATCTAACAACATACATGTGAAATCAAACAACAACAATATATGTGGGACATAAATCAACTTGCATTAAAGAAATATGAAGAATTTTACAACCAAGCCTTAGTGTTGACATGCATCTCCATGAAACCAAGCATTCTCATTGCCATAAAATCTGAATCTAGCTCTCTCTGTGCTCTCTAATGATATGGACCAAGTGATCAATCCAACAGCATAACAATACCTTAAGATTTCTCCCCCTCAACCATGGCCATAAGCTTGTATTTATAAGGCTAGATGGATAGGGATGATTGAGAGATTAGTGGGTGAGGTGGCCTCTAAGATCCTAGGATGAGGGATGTCGAGCTCAACTAACCCACAATAGTAGGGATAAAGGAGGACACAATGCTTATCATCTAGAATCCTCGAGAAACTTCTATTTTTCTCTTTTTACCCAGGGTACCACATTTCTCCTTCAATAATAGAGCGGTTCTAGTAATAATCGCTTATGGACTAGGGGCCATAAGCGGTGGCACCACCTATGGGAAACAGGGGATGGGCGGTGCGAACAACGGTACCGCTTTTGGATAATAAGGTAATTGTTGTGCTGGGAATTTGTATGAAAGATTGACATTTAGTATAGGTTTCCACTCTAGAAGCTAGGATTCAGGGCAAGTAGGTATGTCAAATGTCTTATCATGTGATGGTGACAGGATTTTGGTATAACAAGATGCCCCCCAAAGCATGAGTGTTAGAGGGATATGATAAATGAGAGCTTTGAGAGAACAAGTTGTTGCCATGAGATGAAAACGTCTGTTCGATTGGAGCAAGTTGTGAAGTAGGCATCTGTAGTACATCAGTATATAGACACAAGTAACCAAACTCATGGCTGCAGACCAATACAAGGTAGATCCATGAGAGAAATAAACAAGCATGGCTACTAGAATACATCGTAGATCCATGTGATAGAGGACTCAAACTTGGACATAGCTAGGGAACATAATATAGTTTCTGACTCATTCGCTAACTACATCCTAGATTGGCATATTTCCCATTCATGACGTTAAAATCAAACATAATAAATTGTAAATAAACATCTAGAAACACATAAAACTCATAGAAAACGCATTTGCCATTTGAAACATATAAACACCATGTAAAATTCTGTATATATATATACAAAAAAGTTTACAAAAAATAGGTCCTGAGACCTCCTCTGAAGCACGTAGGCTTTCAGGAAAAATCATCATACAAAATCCTGAAGATATCATCTTTCAGTACATGTCTCATACACTAGTAGTGCTCGTGATAGCACATCACTACTCGACCTACCCTACGTAGCAGCCTACTAAATTGGCCCGGTAATCCCACTGTGGATCTTTGATATCTCATCGGGAGGTCATCTATGACAGCATCTAGGATGTCCATGGTCAGCCTCTCTAGGTTCTCCTCCAGCTCCCCGGTGATATCATCACCTTGTGGTACAAAGCGAGCTCCAACTCGCCTATCCAATGGATATGCTCCTCCAGGTCGCACTGCTCTAACATCTGCATGAGAATTTACAGGTCTCATCACTTAACATAAAAAATTTAAAAATTTAAAAAACATAAAAACATTTCATCCATTTTAGGGTTTCTTGCTTCTTACTGATATCGCCCCACTGGACGCCAAGTGGGAGTGGTAGGTTAGGATCTCTGGTGAAGTCCGTGCCTACGTAGGCATAATCCTCAACCATGAGGATCTGATCTCAGAGCCATCTAAAGAATGGATAACCGAACTTCACTCATCCCCTACCTGCTCTTGTGTGAGCCATGACCTGGACCCACCTCAGCATATGGGGTTCCTGTGCTCTCAAACTTTGGAAGACCACCTGAGGTCTCATCTGTGGAACCTTCTCGAAGAAGAAGCAGGATAAAATGGAACCAAAGCTGAACTGCTTCAGGTCTCCCTATTGACACTTAGTTAGCTGATCCTTGAATATTGGAAGCATTTCTTCCACCCAGTTGAACACCATGGTTGCCATGGCCTCTATGGTGTACAACATGTGTGCCCTAGAAGCCTAGTGCACACCCTGAATCCTGGCCACCCTTTGCATAGTAAAAAAAATAGTTCATAGGGCCCTATCCGTCAGAGCTTTGATGGGGATCTTCTTCCCCGATGTACCTGTCCCTAGTGCACAGTGCCCATATATAAGCTCTCTGGTAGTAATGTCCCCACCATGGGAACCTGTCAGTGAGATGGGGGCACCCTGTCTCGAGAGATCTGTCAAGAAGTAGATATCCTCTACTTCCACCATAAGGATATGGGCCCCCACCTCGAAATACTGCTGCTCTGGATTCTACATCCATAGTATATGTTCCAGTAACCGCTCATTTGACACCATGCCTTGGGTCTGGAAGAACTTCAAGAGCCTATAGTCCCATAATGCAGAAATACAACCCGCATTTCTCTTAGCAGAAGCATCCTCATTGTCATGCATTCTTTCTTTCCATATCACCATGTTTTGAGCAATCTAGACCTGCCAAAAACAATAATGGATTGCATTAGAGTATTCCCCAATCATTAAAAATCAAAGGAATGAATTTAGATTACCCATGCTATTAGTTTAACTTATCCACGGTTGGCACCGCCTATGCACCGGTGGAGACAGGCCGTGGCACTACCTGTCCACTGTGTTATTGGTGTGGTTCTTGGGTGGTACTGCATATCCCGCAAGGGGTAGCCGTGGTGCTCACATTTTTGGTTTTAGGGCTTGCCATATGAGCCCAAAACCCCACCAAATATCAAAATAAATACTATGAAATGAAATATATAGGTATTAGCTATTACTTGCAACTGACGATGCTGAAAACGGACGGTGGAAACTCCCAGTATCAGCTGCGGAATATTTGGCTAAGAAAATGCTCCAAGTGCTCTCTGCTAGAGGTAAATAGTGAAATGATTTTATTTGTAACTATTTGCTTAACTTATATAGACATTTTTGGGTCCGAATTACTATAGTTTTGATATAAAATCATGTTTTAGGAAAATTTTATCTATCGTAATCCCTTAATGCTAGTTTTAAATGCATTTAACACTTATTTCTGAGGCTATTGCAGGATAGGGAACTCTAGCAAAAAAGCTTTAAAAGTTTGTTTATGGATTTTTCGTACTTTCATAAAATGGAAAAGGTCATTGAGCGTTTATTATGACACTTTGTCACGCTTGTTAAAATCTAGTATCAAAGGTTCGAGTCCATTTCAAGTTTCTTTCCAGGCTCGTAAAAATCAACATTGTGTAAAGAAGCGTCATGGAGTCTTCTTTTCACATCTTTTTTCAGACTCCTTAAACATGAAAAGATCATTAAGTCCATTTCTGAATCTTTCTAGGCTCATAAAAAGTGACATTGTGTAAACAAACCTCATTGAGTCCTCTTTAAACTCTTTTTAGGCTCCCTAAATACGAAAATATTGTCAAGCGATCTTGTCTTCTTCACGCTTGTTAAAGTATTTGAAGATTCATCTGTCCGATGGTAGGTTATCTCT
Organism: Pseudotsuga menziesii; assembly: GCA_001517045.1. Taxonomy (NCBI): domain Eukaryota; kingdom Viridiplantae; phylum Streptophyta; class Pinopsida; order Pinales; family Pinaceae; genus Pseudotsuga; species Pseudotsuga menziesii. The sequence continues at coordinate 526,263 of LPNX010818453.1, read as the reverse complement.
TTTTTGGTTCAGATAGGACTATTTACTATAAAGGAACACTCTAGTGAATCATGACTAGAAGATTTCTCTAAGGTATGATTTTATACTTTTTTGGGCCTTAGAGACTAAATCATACAAAAAAGGACCCCTTTGGAGTCTTCTTCTGTATTCATTCAGACTCTCTAAACATGAACGATATCGAGTTTTCTTTCAGTGGACTCGTTAAATTAAACATTGAGAGACCTATTTTGGGAATGAACCCCTCCTCTCTCAGGTTCGTAAAACATATGAGTCTGGACTTTTCTTCCGACAAGCTATATCGAGTGTTTGTTACCCTCTTTAAATGCGTAAAACCGAAAAGAGGCACTCATCAATCATGATGGGGGAAATGGGAAGAGAATCATTTTACAAATAATGGCAGTTGTTTGTCATTACCTTTGAACATGGCACTTGTCTCTACAATCATGTCAGTCAATTGGGTATTTAGATGATCTCTGTGACGATCCACTTTCATGAGTCATGTCGCTCCTTTGGGTCTTTCAAAAGAATGCATTGTCCACTGTCGCATTGTGTGTTTGTCCTGTCTAGTCATGCTGCCAAGTATTTTTGTCGTGCCGCCCAATGTTCAAAGGGGATTTGAAGAAGTTTCAGCTCTGTAGTCTACACATTCTTTGTGTCAGTATCTTTGAGTCAGTCATATGGTTACTACATCCACATCATTCCAGAACTATGTTCCGAGTTTTGTGTCGTCGATGTGGGACTCATCATGGCCTTCCTTCGACAAGACTTTTCCCGTCGACATCAGCTTATTATCTGAGAAATAGTCTTAGAAACAATATTTAGTACCATGATATCTTTATGCCTTAATGACAGATTCTCTCGGTCTTGACATAGGTTCACATCATTGACCTTTGATCGAGAGAATTGACTAGGTGTTCAACATCAAGAACACCTATTCACACTCAGTATATTGTACTGGAGTACCTTGGGAATAATTGACATTAATGGTGATCTCCCTTGCACTTGTTAATGGTTCACATCATTGACTGGTAATCAAGTTGTTTCTACCATGTTCTACTTTAGATCATTGTAATCACATGTATAGAATCGTACTTTGTGGAAGACGAGATGAATACCCTGGGTAGTTATTTAAAAGCGCTCATCGCTTTTCCCCAGGTTGCGATGGATTTTTGTATGTCTAGCATGGATCCACATTTGTATGGTCATGGCTATGCTCAAATTTGCCTCTGTATGACATAGATCTAAATTGTATGTCTAGTAGCTATGTCCAGTATTGAGTCCTCTATCACATGGATCTACAATGTATTCTAGTAGTCGTGCTTGTTTATTCCTCTCATGGATCTGCCTTGTATTGGTCCGTAGTCATGAGTTTGGTTACTTGTGTCTATGAGTCAACATACTGATGTACTACAGATGCCTACTTGACAACATGCTCTGATTGAGATGACATTTTCATCTCATGGCGACGACTTTTTCTCTCAAAGCTCTCATTTATCATATCCCTCTAAGACTCATGCTTTGGGGGGCATCCTGTTATACCAAAATCCTGTCACCATCATGAGATAAGACATTTGACATACCTACTTGCCCTAAATCCTAGCTCTTAGAGTGGAAACCCATACCAAATGTCAATATTTCATGAAAATTCCCAGCACCGCACTTACCTTGTTAGCTACGAGCGGTACCTTGTTCGCACTGCCTATCCCTAGTCATCCACAAGCAGTGCCATTGCTTATGGCCCTTAGTTCATAAGCTTTTCTTGCCAGAACCGCTCTGTCATTGAAGGAGAAACGCGGTACCCTGGGTAAAAAGGAAAAAAGAGAAGTTTCTTGAGGCTTATAGATGATAAGCCACATGTCCTCCCTTATCCCTACTACTGTTGGTTAGTTGAGCTTGAGATCCCTCATCCTAGGATCTTATAGGCCACCTCACCCACTTATCTCTCAACCTACCCTATCCATTAAGCTTTATAAATACAAGCTTATGGCCATGGTTGAGGGAGAGAACTCTTAAGGTATTGTTATGCTATTGGATTGATCACTTGGCCCAATACCATTTAGGGGAGCATAGAGAGCTACAGTCGGGGATTTTGGGGATGAGAATGCTTGGTTTCATGGAGATGCATGTCAACACTAAGGCTCAGTTGTAAACTTCTTCATATTTCTATATTAATGCAAGTTGATATCTGTCCCATATATATTGTTGTTGTTCGATTTCACATGTATGTTGTTAGATTCCTTAGTCACTAACATAGATCAGTAGATTATATTCTGGATGCCTTGATCTATTTGCGTGTTTAAGATTATCGCAGGTACATAGGGTAACAATCGAAGCATTACATTCTAGGTATCTATAGTGTCTAGGGAGAGTCTTCAACCTCTGTCCTCTATTTGTTCTAGATCTAAACCATTCAGACCAGTGGAACATCTTGTTGTTCGTAGGAGGTGAAATATTCTAGCTAACATGTCTCAAGAGCTTCTCCTCCTTCCAACCCATAAGCACAAGTCTGTGGTTTTAGGTAAGGCCTTGATAGGGTAACAAACTCATGTTCAACCCATGGATTGGTTCTGAATAGCTTTTCCCACTTGCTTATGGATGATGGCACAAGTTTTTCTTTGTAACTCTTAACTATATATCTAGAGTCATTGACTACTGGAAAATCTGCACATAATGTCTGAAAATTTGTCCAGTCAATATGGTCCATGGCATAGGAAAAATACAAAAACTGAGTAACAGCGACAACAAATTTAGTACTCTTAGAAGTCTTAACTTGTTCTATGAGTTTCTTACTAAAGCTTGATACATAAATCTCGATGATCTGAGGATATCCATTTAACCATCCTCGTAACATTGAAATTCTTTGAGAATCCAATTTTATCATGGACATTTGAGTGTCACTAGGCATGAATTTGAAATTTGCAACACATCCAAACTCCCCGCTCCATCTTCCCAACCATGAGATATGTTCTTCTTTAGAGTAAAAATATTGTTTGTGGATATTAGATATATCTAATAAACTAGACTAATCCACTAGACTGTTATCATTAACAAACTTATAGAGGGGAAATTTTTGTATAGAAGTCGAAATGCCTTTCTCCTAGTATTCAACAAGAAATCACAGAAGATGCACATATAATTCCTCTGATATATTTGCAACCCAAATAGAGCTCCAAAGAATGAAATGAGAGTACCACTAGTAAGGCACATATCTCACCCCCAATAATTTCAAGATGCATGAAAAGTGATATTCCTCCATGCGGGAATGTATTATGGATACCCTAGTCAACCATAGAAAAGTAGGGCTCTCTAAGCCACTTTTAGGTGCATTGTCTAATATTTCTCTAAAGGAAGGAAGTATTCTGTGAGCTTGTTTAGGCATACAATAGCCACTATGAGTCTCTCATAAGATTACTTCTTCTTCTTTCAGTTAGGTCTTAATGGTAGTCCTAACTCCTCTTAGCCCCGGGAAAGAGGGGATATCAATTGGTAAGTACTTGAAAAAATGTTATCTGGACATGGGAGGAGCTGATTCCATGCTGCAAAAAAGGGAAATAAAGGCAGAGAAAAAAGCTGATGGAATGCAATTGAGTATTCCTTTTTTTTCTTGCTATCAAAAATGATACCCTCCTTAGAAGTAGTAGGTAAAAAATATTCTCAAATTACAACGGGAAATTTAGTGACTATTTCTATAGGAAGAAAAGCATAAATATTAGCAGTTATCTTATTTCCAGCTATATTGAGACATTCCTCCAACCGAAAAGACAATGTTATTACCCATTTGTCTGTGTATTTCCTTTCGTCTATCCTGCTCTGTCTCTGTACAGGAAAACAATGCCTCCACATATAATAACTGCATTCACTCTCTCTATCTTCATTTTCTTATGACGAAAGATGTAGAGTGAATGATTGACTATGTTGATTCTTGGTAGTTTGAAATTCTATTTCTCAAGAAACATAGATTGCATTAACCCTGTTTTATGCAAACTCCTCATTATGTTCATGAACAGATAGATTTTTTATTTTAGACATAAAACAAATTAATTCAGGATGAATATTAGCCAGTTGTTCTTTCACAACATCAAACTTTTCAAGCCACAAAGGTGGTATCATAACTGTTGATGTATTTTTAACTTCATAATTGTTATAGCTGATTTTACCACACCTGGTGAATCACACTTGTATGGCCTTCCCCTATCCCTCTGCAGACTCTTTGGACCCCATGGACCTTTTGATACCTTTGATGTTTCCAAGATCATCCTTAAAAAAATGCTTAAATTGCTATATGCAACTTTTAAACCCTTTCTCGCGTATATACGCAGGTTTGACCCCTAAAACCACGTACATTGGGATGTGTGCAAAAGGCCAAATTATTTTGGAGTTTTCCTTGACATGGATCCGACTCACTTGTCTCCTGGCCTTCCATATGCCTTGATATCACTCCGATTCAACCCTTGATTGCCCCATTGAAGATCTATATAAGGAACCCTTTGGATACTTTGAAGAGCATGTGAGAATTGAGAGCAAAGAAACCATACTCCATTGTTTCCGGAACTTATGCTTGAGTCTGCATGCCTTTGTCCCTTGGCGCACTATGGTGTTCTTCCCAAGCTTTCCTTTTTCTTGTAAGCTTGCTATCGAGAGATGAAGGATTGAGGTGGTGGAGGCCTAAGTGGGGGATTCAGTTTCTCCGATTCACAGACGTGCCGACAGAGGTTGTATTCATTGTAATCTTTGATTTTATATTAATAGAAATATATTTTCCTATCCAATAATGTATGTTTGAATGAATATTTTATCCATGGATTATTTCAAATGCTTATACGTTGTTGATTATATATGCTAGAGTAGATCTAACATCAATATATATAGCATGCTTGTCTTGTTTACTGATTGTTGAGGAAGTAATTTATCAATTCAAGCTGGAGTTGGAAATCTCAATGGGGATCTACTTCAACCGTCTGGAATAAGGTACGAGTTTTGATCCTTTAGTGTTAGATATTTGATTTCTCTTGCATATTGGAAAGGATTGATTTTTGGAATCAAGCTGTCTGTTGTGGTACCCCAAGCCATAGGAATTTCTCTCTGTAACATAATTGGCGAATCCGCTAGGGAGTTCCTAGTAGTTGTCCTTTGGGGGTTTTTATCGGCATTCAATGACTTTGAATTGCTCTTATTTCTATATTTTTGTGTTGGCTTTGGGGGCATGTATGCCTAGTAGTGTCTAATTGGTGTGAATTTTGTCTCAGCTTGTCTGTTTGCCTTTGTTTTTATGCACTTTTCTTCCCGTACGCAAGTTTTTAACTCACAGTCACATATATACACAGATTTCACTGATATATCCACGTACATACGTGGGTTTAGTTTGAATAGTCACGTATGCCCTTAGTTTTTCCTTCTAGAGGAAGATTGATTGTTGTTGGGTGAATTTTGATAATTGTTGAGTCTCCTTTGACATTGCTAGAGTCTCTATACACCTATGTTTCTGACCAAAGACATTTTATTTTTTAGGGTAAATTTATTTTTTAAGAATATTCTTGTCATTGTATTTTCGATTTTTTGTCTTGCGATTAGTGCATTATATTTCTTTTACCTTAGTACTTTGTGTGAGTAATGTTTGAGTGTGCTTGCTGAGTGTGGGGGTAGTAGAATCATTCTTTTTCTTTAGTATCTCATTTTTGTTTCAAAAAATACAAAAATATTTTGCTTATTTGCATCATTATGCATTGCATTTTTGCATTTTGCATGGTACTTGCACTAGGTTTTGCTTTGAAGTATTAGTCAGGATTTCATATAGGAACAATTGCACTTATCATTTGAAGAAAAATTTTGCATTTCACGTAGTAGCATACCCTGTTTTCATTGGACACTATGCATTTGCATTGATTGTTAGGTGTACATTTTGCTTCATGTTGTGTCGTAACACCGTTAGTTGCACGGCCATCTACCTCTTTTGAGTAATAAAGCCAAATAAAATCAATGCTTAATTAAAATGAATTACACTATTTTCTTTGATAGGGTACACCAACAAGATTAGGTTTTAGGGTCTTGGAATAGTTCATTGTGAGTAAATTCTCCAAGACCACTAAACAACAACATGTATGTGTCTGTCCAGGTGAGAGTGTGAAATTCCTTGGTATAATTGGTGTTTCTCAGGATCTGCCTCTCAAAAGGGAGTTAAGCATGAGGTAGTGTGAGCGGTTATTGATTGGGATGACCCTTAGACACAATTGAGTAGCACCAGAGATATTTCCAGGACTGTATTTGTATCTAGGGGCTCTTTTGAGAGTTTCAGTCTTTTCTACCCTACCCATACGGTCAATCCCACCTTCAAATGTCCACCTGATCATTGATTATATTGAGGTGACCTTGGTTGCCTTACCTAGGATATTGAGGGGGTACTTTGCAGGGTTTATTCTGTAGGTGTCCTAGCCAAGTTGGGATTGGATAGCACAGTTGATTTAAGCGTTGAAGCTAAGGGTCACAATAATTGGTTACGTACCTCTGCTTATTGTGTATGGGAGTCTCAAGCCTCTCCTAGGCGAGACATACCTGCTTCATTCGAGAGCTCACTTATCCTAGCCTTGATTGCTTGTGTTTGGATTTAGATTTTATTGGTGTATGCTCTGTGCACATTAGCTTGCTTAGGGTTTGTGTAATTAGAGATTCTTTTATATTTTTGAGTCATTGTGGATTCAGGTGTGGCTCCTCGCCATTCTCATCATTTAGCAAGACTTCCACCTTCTACCTCTCCTCCTCCTTTGGGAGAGAGAAACAGATGGTCCAGGCGATCCACTTCGCACAGTGATTCACACACGATGGGAGATCGTGAAGATGGTATTCCTGAGCTTTCTTCTCCACTTCGAGTGGATGACAGAGAGTTTACTCCTACCTATGATCCTCCACTGGATATGCCTGTAATTTTTGAGTTAGGTCCTATAATTTCTGAGTTAGTTCATATAATTTTTGAGTTAGGTCCTATAATATCTAAGATAGGTACTTTTCATGATAGACCTACTTACTTTATCTATGATCCCCCATTCACACATTGCCGGTATGGAATGAAGGACAACGAGACTCATTATGAACCCACGAGCACTAGTTATGGTAGTTATGGTATGTTTGGTATTCCCACACATGATTTGATATTTCATGTCGAGTCATAGTTTGAGCCTAACACAATGCCTGGGAGCACTCCCATTCCTTACCATGTGGAGAGTTTTGGGACCACAAGTCATATTGCACCTTCCATCCTGGCGGTGGAAGCTACATCACATATTCCTCCTAGAACTAGGGTTAGTGATTCTATTAGGATACCTGATCCAAGACGAGTGACTATAGGGAACACCACATACATAATTTCACAGGTCCCTTCATCCTCGGTTCCTTGTTCTTCAAATTCCATTCCTCCACCTCATTCATGTGGTCCTTCTAGACGGAATGTCGCTACGAGTCATGTCCATACTGTTGCTACTCGCATAGTTGTGTCTCAAGTTCAAGTACCTCTTGTTGTTTCGAGGGGTCGTATCCCTACTTCTGGAGGTCATGTCATTACTTTCGGAGCCTACATTCCTACTTACAGAGTGTCTCATGGGATGTCTTATGGACCTTATTATGGGATGTGGTATGGAAACGGTTATTCACCTCATGGGTATGGGTATCAACAACCCACTTACTCTCCTAATTATGGCTTTGTAGCCCCACATAGTCAAGGTACACCACATTATGGTGCTTCCATGCAACCCTACATGGGTCAAATGGGAGGAGGGCACTATGGCCAAGGCCATGGTGGTTACGGTAATAAGACCTATATGAACCAAAACTATCAGGGAGCTGTGCAACGACCTGCTCATCCTAGGCTCCCTTTCCTTGCAATGCTAAATCTTCCTGACTTGTCGAGACTGACGAATGATCCTGTATCTCATGGCCCAGCTTGGTCGGCTTTCCCTACTAAGCTTCCCTCGGACATACCAAAATTTGAGGGCAAACTTGGAGAGGATCCGAGCAGACATGTTACTACATTTCACCTATGATGCTCTTCCAATTCCTTACACGAAGATTCAATCCGTTTAAGGCTATTTCAACGCACCCTTATAGGGCCTACCGCAAAATGGTATATAGAGTTACCTAGGGGGGCATTCACTTTGTTCAATGACTGAATGTTACCCCCTAAATTGTACTTAGTGGTTTTTATCAAGTGAACCTAGTGAACCAGATAGGGTTAACTTGTTCGGACTGCAAAAGACCTTTGGAAGTACTTCTGGGAAGTGCTTGTTGTACTATATCACATGTTCATACCCCATGGGGGAATTGTAATAAATGTTCTAGCATGATAGTGTCTGTAAAAGACTCGGTCTCTTAGACTTCATTTGTCAATTCGATCAGCCCAGGGTGTTTTTTCCCTTGGTTATTATTGGTTTTTGAACAAACGACTGATAATTTTTTAGTTTTTCACTCCATACCTCCAAAGTTGGGGTGGTCGACTTGGAATCTAGGCCTATTGAGGTTATTAGAGTCTATGTGTAAATGTATAAACATGCTAGACATCATTTTTGAGTCATATGAACATGTCTAAGTCCCACTAGGTGTTTTTCAATTTTTCAATTTTTTAGTTTTTTCAGTGTTTTTTATTAAAATTTAATTTTTCCAAAACTTAGGCTATTTTTTAATAGTTTAATTGGAAAATTTGATTTTCTAATAAAAGTGGGCCAAATAATCAGTTTCAGTCATGCAGGTGCTCATTTTCAAGCTAAGAGCACCATGTAAACCCATGGACCCACTATTTCCTAGTTTTGAGTGATTTTCCATCACTCAGGTCAGAAAGCCCCAAAAATCATTTATTGATTATTTTAATTAATAAATTGATGAATAATGGAGGAAATCCAAAATCATAGATCAGTGGATTCTCAGTCGATTTGATTGAAATCAGTCACATCTGAAGCAAATTGACTGGATTTGACAAATACTTGACTGAAGGATGTGATCAAATCAGATCCAGAGTTGATCTTCAACATCCTTTATGGGGAATTTTTCCCTCCCTCTCTCCTCAACATATTTTGTCTCATCTGGATGAGTTTTGGTGGATGCTTCAGTTAACAGGTTGAGGTGTCAGTCAGATCAGCTCTCCGATTGACAATTGTACTCAGTGAGACTCAGATCTGGCTCAATTAGACATAGATCAGGCATTGATGGACTCTCCATCAGCATATTTGGTCTATCTCCTTGAGATTTGTGCCCCTCCTGGGCTGGATCTCCTAGTTTTTGTATATATCCTGCTTGAGGCCCCCTCTTCCAAGCTAGTCAGAGCTGGACTAAAGGAATTGCCATTGTAACTCTATATTTGATCATCATTTGTGAATAAAGAAGCTTTGGAGGCTATACTGTGTAGTGCATGTGTATGTGTGGATTCTCAGTGTTATGCTGCTGATGTGGTAGGTGCAATTTCTTGCCAAATTCTGTGCTGCTTCTGTGTTCTAGCTTCAAGGATTCGACTGAATCTAGTAAGGGTTTAAAGTAGGAAAGCTAGATTGCTTGATATTGTTTATCCATATGATGTATGCTCAAAAATTTCAGTTATATGCTTAAATAAGTTTATTTCTGCATAATCTTTCATTTTTGCTGCTTTATGCATCTATATCCAGATCTCACGAGGTATGTGCAGGCTTGTGTTATTTAGTTGCAGGTTTTTGATTGGATGAAGGTGTGTATCTAGATTGAATCCATTCCTATACAATAATATCAAGACTCTGTCCCTCAGCACTCCACAAAAGTTCCTCCTTTAAGCTTGCTCCATTCAAGCAACGATCTGACCTTCTCTCCTCTTCTTCTCATTTCTACAAAAAAATCAACATTTTACCCGGTTACTCTGTTCGTAGTTTTGATTTTTCTTAGATATATAATATTAAAAGTAATTCCAACATATATCTATCTTATCAAATCCTATAGTCTATATCTTGCACTTAAAAAAGTTTCATAAGCATTCTAGATCTAGCTTTAGGGAAATCGTCTTTTTGCATGAAAATTTAAAGAAAACTTGTAGATCGCATGCATTAGATTTCCTTTCGCTGTTATAAAATTTAATATTCTGCAATATGAGTGCATATTTCATTGTCTGCACAAACATAAATCCAAGATCCCAAGGAAATATTGCTTTCCTTGGTTCCTTTTTCGCCTGTTTAGCTAGCTTTAACTTCATTTTTGTTGAGATAAGGTAGGCTGATCCAAAGGTACTCTTAAAGTGATTTTGGGTGTATTTTATTCTAATATTATTGCTTTATTTTAGTATGTATGACAGAAAATAAAGGAATCTTCTGTCCGAAGTGGCCTCAGGAGCGCTCAAATCCCCCCAGGGGTCTCCCTTTTCAATAAAATTTTAAAATTTTCACAAAGCTGTAAGATCTTGGTTTGAGCCTGTATAAGGACCAAGAAGTTTCTAATATTTCAGTTCACTGATATTGTAACCAATAATAAATAAAATTATTTTTGGAATAGGCTCTTTTGAGCCCATTCCCCATCCCCCCTGGGGGGATTTGCATCGGTGTCCTTTTCATCGCTTTCTACTTATTTCTTTGTTAAATTAGCATTGATCTAATTTTCAGGGTAGTATACTTAATTTTAGTATTAATTTCATATTCCACTTTTGTATTTCAAAGTAATCATAATACTTACCCCACGATTTCCTGATTGACCCGAAAGGGGAAAGAGATTCGTGGTAGGACTAATTAGAAAACTATATTTGTGGATATGTTTTATTTTTCAATCATTTGTTTTCAGCGATCATAAAATTAACCCCTCCTTGATTCCCCGATTGAGATCCACTTGGATCGAAAGAAGTTCCTGGAGGGTTTTCTTTTAAACAAGAACATCCAGTTTAAAACTTACTAAAATTTACAAGACTCCAGTGTGTATGCTCTGCACTTGGCTGCGGTTCGTCCGATCAGTCAAGCTATATCAAAAGCACTTGGGTGACTAGTGCAATTAGGACTCACTCTCCCCAACTGACAAACCAACAGGTGAAAATCCAACACCTAGATCAAACCATCACAGTGGCAAAATACCCAAAGGAAGCGGGAACTTACTGAAAAGTGACCTCGGGGCGCCGATCTCTGTCACACCCTAATGGGTGCGTTACGAACAATAGCCCCAGAGACTCCATTTCATCCCACATATTCATTGTGGGTAGCCGTGAAGGTTTAGTTTTGGACATACTCCAAGTACTCTTGGGTATATCTAGAGTCGCCCCTTAGCCTAATTTTAATCAACTCACACTTCAAACTTAACTAAAAATGTTCCAAGAGGCAATCGCAAAACATTCACTCCAAGCACATGCAAGCATATTGATTCTATTTTTGACTCCATTCTAAGGCACTAGTTAATTTCTTACTTTATATATATATTGTGTCTCAGCATTGTGCTTTTGTGTGTTCATCTTTTACATCTTGCCATCTTTGGTTATCTATAGTTAAATTGTAAACTCCTAAATAACTCAGTCAGTTTAAACATCACAACACTAAGTAATTCCCCTTAGTAACTTAATAGGGTCTACCCCCCTTGGCTTCATTAGGAGTTGAGCCTAAACGGAGGAGTCAAGAACAAGGTGACAGGCTTGACTCGAGACTTGCCCCCAAGGACACACCAAGTGGCTTGAAGATTTCTGCCACCTGACCTAGGTGTGTGAAAGGCGGCAACACTTTTTGGCACCGTTGCCGGGGATAAATATTTGTATTCCTAAGTACAACTTTTGTTTTCTTCCTTTTTTGTTTTTTCTTTGTTTTATGAATGCTTAGAGTAGATCTTTAATTTTCATCTGGCGACTCCACTGACCTTTTTTCCAGTTTTATTTTTACAAAGAAAAGCAAAAAATATTTTTTGTGAAAAGATTTATAAATGCTTATTTTATTTTTCACATGGCGACTCCATTGAAGGGATAAAACCCTTTTACCTCATAAACTTGTGAAGTTTTGTTGTGTGTAGATGAGCCCATGTGACATTTTAAAACCTTTAAATCTCATCACTTGATAGCTCCACCTTTTCAGTACAAGGTTTAATCATTATATCAAATGCATACTATTAATTTTTGATATGGATGAATTAAAGGAGAAGTATGGTGCCCAGTTAACCGGAAGGTTTCATCCTATCGATTTCTCAAATATCCCCGGTTTTCATAACTATTGTAATGGTTTTGGGGATGCATATAATTGGCTTCCGACATTTCATGGAGATTATGGTGACTCGGCTATCTGGCATGTCAAATCTTTCCTTCAGTTGATTGCTGAATTCAATGTTCTTCATGAAGACAATATGATGGAAATGTTTTCTAGGACTTTTTGGGGTGAGGCCTGTTGGTGCTTCTATCAAGGCCTTCATGATAAATGTATAGCTTCTTTTCCTAGCTTCCTTTGGATGTTTTTAGAGTAGTGGCATGATGGTAGGGGTAGTATGAATGGTTTAAAAAAGTTCCTTGAAAATATCTGTACCTTCTACCTATCTGGGACAGAGTATCACACAGAAACATATGATGGACCTTTTTCCATGATACAAAGTATTGAAGACTTGGAATCACTTCTTGAACATTTAAGTGAAGAGGAGGTTCATGATACTCCCTTAAAAAAGCATCAAGGTAGTTATTTAAGAAAAGAAGAAATTAAGCGTCTTCTTAAAGAATATGAGGTACCTCCCAATGCACAGCAAGATTCTGAGGAAGGGAAAATCCAAGATGATCATATTGAAGAGCTTCAGGAGGAGCCCACAATGGAACACATTGTTGAAGACTCTCCTCATGTCACCATAGCTAAAGACATTGAAGATTTGGTGTATTCTCAAGTGTGTTGCAATCCTGATACCTTTCCAAAAAGCCCTCTAGAGAAATCCACTGAGCAACACATACCAAGTGATCCCATTGAATATGTCCAAAAGGTCTCCTTGATTGGAGATCCTTTTCATGATATCATAACAGAAGCCTATAAAAAAACTTATGATAAGATCAGTATGGTGTGTGATGACAATAGACCATGTTCTCCACATGTTGATGAAGGTTTGAAAAGTTTATTGTCTTGTAACATTTTATCTGAAGAATATTGTTATGAATACAAGGAGGACATGGATAGGCAGGAGCATGATGCGATGGATGAAGAGTCCCCCACATATGACATGGATGGGAGTGATGACTATTGGAATTTCATAGATAATCCGACTTGTGAAAATATTAAGGAGAATCCCATCCATGATATGTCCGACAATGGGAGTGTCTATTCAAAAATTTGTGGAAGTCCAATCTACGATACATCCATAGAGGGAAGCACAGATTTGGATGCCTGGGAAAACCTTAGTATGGAAGAGGAGCATTCATAATTTTCACGTGATCATTCAAAGTCATACCATGTAGAGCCGCACAAGGGTATCAGTAATGAAGACATTGAGAAACAATATTGTGAAAATTCATATGTAATGCAGTCAGTGGACCATCAGTCTCAGCCATCTTTTCTGCATATAGAGGTTCCTTATGATTTGGAGCTACTTGGGGCTTGTGCAACAAGTTATCATTTGATAAGCCCCGATGATCAGTATGATGATGTAGTCAGTCTACCTCATTGTTCTGATTGGTATATCAGTCCTATCCAGTCATGGATAGAAGCAACCTGCATGAGCACATACAAGTTGGGGAAGAATTTTTATGACATTATTCATGCCTATGATCTCCCATCCATCCCACCCATTCCAAATCATCACACAGGTTTGCAATTTCTGAATAAGGTATCCTTACTTTGGCTGGTAACCAAAGACAAGGAAATTTTTTTTTATGTTAATAAAATGCTTAGGTGGTTACATTGGATTTCTGATTACACTTAACCCTTTTTATATCATGCTTAGAGTAGGAAAATAATCTCCTTCAAAAAGAGCATTTACTTTCTACATTTCTACTTAGCTGTAATAAAACTTTGCTTCTTTTAGTTAGTTACATTTATGTTGTGTAAATAAATCAACTTAATGGTTCATTTGGTTTTCTATAAAACTTGTGCTACTGAGGTTTTTCTTGTCAAGTTGAGATGTTTTTACAGGGTATATAAACCAGAGATTCTGGTGTTCTCGTATCCTCTCCTTTCCTTAAAGACCAGATCGAACACACGTCCCGCAGTTGGAGCCAGAATGTTACCACCTAAGTTGTACTTAGTGGTTTTTATTAAGTGAGCCTGGTGAACTAGACAAGGTTAACTTGTTTGGACTGCAAAAGACCTTTGGAAGTACTTCTGGGAAGTGCTTGTTGTACTATATCACATGTTCATACCCCATGGGGGAATTGTAATAAATTTTCTAGCATGATAGTGTCTGTAAAAGACTCAGTCTCTTAGACTTCATTTGTCAATCCAATCAGCCCAGGGTGTTTTTTCCCTTGGTTATTATTGGTTGTTGAACAAACGACTGATAATTTTTGAGTTTTTCACTCCATGCCTCCAAAGTTGGGGTGGTCGACTTCGAATTTAGGCCTATTGAGGTTATTAGAGTCTATGTGTCAATGTATAAACATGCTAGACATCATTTTTGAGTCATATGAACATGTCTAAGTCCCCCTAGGTGTTTTTCAATTTTTCAATTTTTTAGTTTTTTCAGTGTTTTTTATTAAAATTTAATTTTTCCAAAACTTAGGCTATTTTTTAATAGTTTAATTGGAAAATTTGATTTTCTAATAAAAGTGGGCCAGATAATCAGTTTCAGTCATGTAGGTGCTCATTTTCAAGCTAAGAGCACCATATAAACCCATGGACCCACTATTTCCTAGTTTTGAGTGATTTTCCATCACTTAGGTCAGAAAGCCCCAAAATTCATTTATTGATTATTTTAATTAATAAATTGATGAATAATGGAGCAAATCCAAAATCATAGATCAGTGGATTCTCAGCTGATTTGATTGAAATCAGTCAGATCTGAAGCAGATTGACTAGATCTGACAAATCCTTGACTGAAGGAGGTGATCAAATCAAATCCAGAGTTGATCTTCAGCATCCTTTATGGAGAATTTCACCCTCCCTCTCTCCTCAACACGTTTTGTCTCATCAGGATGAGTTTTGGTGGATGCTTCAGTCAACAGGTTGAGGTGTCAGTCAGATCAGCTCTCTGATTGAAAATTGCACTCAGTGAGACTCAGATCTGGCTTAGTTAGACACAGATCAGGAATTGATGGACTCTCCATCAGCATATTTGGTCTATCTCCTTGAGATTTGTGCCCCCTGGGCTGGATCTCCTAGTTTTTGTATATATCCTGCTTGAGGCTCCCTCTTCCAAGCTAGTCAGAGCTGGACTGAAGGGATTGCCTTTGTAACTCTGTATTTGATCATCATTTGTGAATAAAGAAGCTTTGGAGGCTATACTGTGTAGTGCATGTGTATGTGTGGATTCTCAGTGTTATGCTGCTGATGTGGTAGCTACAATTTTTTGCCAAATTCTTTGCTGCTTCTGTGTTCTAGCTTCAAGGATTCGACTGAATCTAGTAAGGGTTTAAAATAGGAAATCTAGATTGCTTGATCTTGTTTATCCATATGATGTATGCTCAAAAATTTCAGTTCTATGATTAAATAAGGTTATTTCTGCATAATCTTTCATTTTTGCTGCTTTATGCATCTATATCCAGATCTCACGAGGTGTGTGCAGGCTTGTGTTATTTAGTTGCAAGTTCTTGATTGGATGAAGGTGTGGATCTAGATTGACTCCATTCCTATACAATAATATAAAGACTCTTTCCTTAAACACTCCACAAAAGGGCCTCCTTTCAGCTTGCTCCATTCGAGCAACGATCCGACCTTCTCTCCTCTTCTTCTCATTTCTACAAAAAAATCAACATTTTACCCGGTTACTCTGTTCGTAGTTTTGATTTTTCTTAGATATATAATATTAAAATTAATTCCAACATAGATATATCTTATCAAATCCTATATTCTAGATCTTGCACTTAAAAAAGTTTCATAAGCATTCTAGATCTAGCTTTAGGGAAATCGTCTTTTTGCATGAAAATTTAAAGAAAACTTGTAGATCGCATGCATTAGATTTCCTTTCACTGTTATAAAATTTAATATTCTGAAATATCAGTGCATATTTCATTGGCTGCACAAATATAAATCCAATATCCCAAAGAAATATTTCTTTCCTTGGTTCCTTTTTTGCCTGTTTAGCTAGCTTTAACTTCATTTTTGTTGAGATAAGGTAGGCTGATCCAAAGGTACTCTTAAAGTGATTTTGGGTGTATGTTATTATAACATGCTTGATGTATTTTATCAGGTATGACAGAAAATAAATGAAGCTTCTGTCCGAAGTGGCCCGAGGAGCGTTCAAATCCCCCCAGGGGTCTCCCTTTTCAATAAAATCTTAAAATTTCTGCAAAGTTGTAAGATATTTGTTTAAACCTATATAAGGACCAATAAGTTTCTAATATTTTAGTTCACTAATATTGTAACAAATAATAAACAAAATTATTTTTGGAATAGGCTCTTTCAAGCCCATTCCCCATCCCCCCTAGGGGGATTTGCGTCGGTGTCCTTTTCGTCGCTTTCTACCTATTTCTTTGTTAAATTAGCATTGATATAATTTTCATGGAAGTATACTTGATTTTATTATTTATTTCATATTCCACTTTTGTTTTTCAACGTAATCATAATACTTACCCCACGATTTCCCGATTGACCAAAAAGGGGAAAGAGATTCATGGTAGGACTAATTAGAAAACTATCTTTGTGGATATGTTTTATTTTTAAATAATTTGTTTTTAGTGATCATAAAATTAACCCCTCCTCGATTCCCCGATTGAGATCCACTTGGATCGAAAGAGGTTCCTGGAGGGTTTTCTTTTAAACAAGAACATCCAGTTTAAAACTTACTAAAATTTACAAGACTCCAGTGTGTATTCTCTGCACTTGGCCGCGGTTCATCCGATCAGTCAAGCTGTATCAAAAGCACTTGGGTGACTATTATAATTAGGACTCACTCTCCCCAATTGACAAACCAACAGGTGAAAATCCAACACCTATATCAAACCTTCACGGTGGCAAAATACCCAAGGGAAGCCTTCAAGCCACCACCTGGCGCTGCATGGCCTCAGGAAATTCTTTGAATTGTGCCATGGGTACCCTGTGTGTTAGTCTCACAAATTTGGTATGAATGCTTTGGAGCATCTGCTCCGCGTCCACACCCGTGATGTCATCTCCTCTTCCCCTCCATCTATCACAAGGGAAGCCTTCAAGCCGTCGTGGTCATGCATGCATATGGTAGATGTCACTATGTATTTTCACCCAAAAACATGTCTTTTGATTCCATATAATTAGAAAACACAAAAAAATTAAATAACTCAAAAATTTTAAAAGAGGGTCGAGATTCATTATCAATGTCACCGTATGGCGATCTTGGTGGTGGTGGCATGTCGAGGTCTCCCCGAAAATATATCCATACATAGGGGTAATCATCGATGGAAACTATCTGTCGTCGCCACCATGGAAATAAATTAGTTGGATAGGGGTTGGAAACCCTACCTCCACCCAGTTTGCGCATAGCATCTGTCCAACGCCATTGGGCCAGATCTCGTGCCCCGTGTAGAGGAATGTAAACTATAGGGATCAATCCCAAAACAAGCTCGAAGAAGAATGTGCTCAGTATGTTGCTGAAACCAAAGTTTCACACCCTGCCCATCTTGTAGTCGCTGATTTGTTGTTTCATGTTTCTCAACAATGTCGTACTCCAGTCATAATCTATGGGACTCATGCACTCCATGACATAGAACATCAATGGCCACGAGGACTGGTGGAGTGAGGCTAGCCTCGCTATCCTACCCAGTGTCAGTAGAATGGCCTTTAGGCATAGCACCCATATGGAGTTAGTTGGGATCTGACTCCCCACCTTCTCTGTGTCTGGATAATAGTATGCTGCTATGTACTCATCTATATTTAGGCCACCTCTGGGCCGGCGAGAGCTTAGGTTCACCACTTCCCCCTGTCGGGAAAATCCATTAATAAAGTATATGTCCTCCACTTCGATGGTGAGGGACATCCCATCTATCTAGAATGACTCTGAGTCTAGATCCCAGTAGTCTACTAGCATCTGCAGCATTCTTGGTTTGTCTTGTATACCACCAAGACACCAAAACTTGTAGAGCCTACATGACCGCAAAGCTTGTTGAGCCATTAGATCTACCCTTACTGCCCCTTCTACATCACTGTGCTCACGTTCTCTCCATTCTAGGACCATCCTGCACATAAAATTTAAGTTTCATCCATTAGAACACTTGAAAAACATTGAACGTAGCTGCATACATGATTGTTTGCTAAACAACCACGTATGTATGCGACTTTGAGGTCTTTTTACGTGTATATCCAGCCCTATACATGGAAAATTCCTAGATTTCTGCGTGTTCCAAGGAACGCATCTTAGATTGGCATAGAATCCTAAATGCACCATGGAAATTGATAAAATTTGCATGAAAATGAAAGAGCAGGGCATGGGTAAGTACCTGGAAAAAACGAGAGTGGATTCCACTGGCTGGATCTCTTGGAATTTGCGGTTGAAGTTCTGAGCTCAATTGGGTAAAAATTTCAAATGTTATATAATGTTTTGAATTTTCTACTATTGTTGGGGTGCTCACCTTAACGGTCCCTAATTTTGGTAACTCCGTGGTTTTTGTGGAAGTTTGTAAGTGGAGTTGCAACTCAAAATAGTCTTAGGGGTGTCGGGGTTAAGTCAAAACCCTCTTTTTGTAATCAACCCATGGTTTAAGCCCATGGTTTTGTAATAAGTGCACTCTAAATAAGCACTCTTGTAAAGAAGCTAGTTTATGCTTTTGAGGTAAGATGAATTGATGCGAAGCTAAGGCTTGTTTGTAAGAAAGGTTAAGTCCCAATTATGTGCGTGGATGACCTTTGCAGCTGTGTGTGCAGAGGGTTTTTGGGTGATTAAGAAGATCTGTAGCTGTGTGTGCAGAGGCCTGCAGCTGTGTACGTGGATTTGAGGACTTGAAGGGATCTACGGCTAAGTGCGCAGATCAAAACTGTGGTTTTTGTAAATAGTTGAATAAAACACAGTTCTATGGATGTAGCCCCTAAATTGGGGGTGAACCACGTTATATCGTGTGTTGGGGTTTTGTTGTGTTGTTGTTATGTTCTGTTATGCATTGATAAATATATATCTGATAAGTAAGATCACTGCTAAATACTAACTTCGATGTGAATTCCTAATAAAGGGTTAAGCAAGGCACTATTTGTTTATCTAACCGTGAAGCTAATTAAGTAAATATCAAATCTCTGCATTTAATGATTATCATTTGTTAGAAGCTAAAGGTACAGTAATATCCCTCTTCTGCTTGCAGAAACCTGATTCTGCGCTACCCCATAGCTGTTTCGGGTGAGACTGCAACCTGTTCGCAAGTTGTTGCCGAAAGGGCCAACACTATGGGTCTTTTGTTGGTGCGAAGACAAAAGTATAGAACCCCGGTCTTCCCTAAGCCCAACAAATTGGTTTCGTTGCCGGTTGAACTCAGTATCTGCTCAAGAGGGGTTTACGTTGTACCTCGAGGGCTATGTTTTGGAGACCCTCAGTGAAAGAAATCGATGATTGGATTGAAGAGACTTATCTGAACTTTGCTGTACAAGAGAACAAAGATCCGTGTCGTAGTTCAAATGACTTTTTACAAAGGTACATTTTTTCTGATGTTTATGAAATTTTCTTTGGTAGTATCCACATAGAGTTGCACTAGTGGTTATCCAGGTTAATAGAGAGAAGGACGAATTTCCAAGAAGGTCAGTTTCCTGATTGGACCCCCATAAGAATTAATATATTGAAAAGGGTGAACAACGAGATATCCCGAGCTGTTGATTTCTGGACTACGCGAACCCTTGAAGCATTTGTGACGGAGTTCACCATCCACACAAGTATGTCCTTCAGCGAAGCCGAACAACAATTCTTCAAAGGACCAAGGGGTAAGTATTTGAATTCATTTAGTTTGAGAATTAAAATTCTATTGGCTGAAAAAGGTATATTGCTCATTGAATCAGACTATTATATTTTACTAACCTATGTTTGCAAGTGAAAGTGCCTTCGACGAGCAAAGTGGTTTGCTACGAAGTGGCAAAAGGTACAAGAGAAATTTTGATTCCTATACCCTAGGTCAGAATACCGAGTCTAACCCTGTAACTCCAGTAGCCTCAGAGCCCAAATCAACCCCTTCTGTTGGAAATCCTCCGCTAACCCTGTAGCGAAGACCTATTATCCCTGAGAACCCGTCGCAGTCTGAAAGTAACCCTTGCCTGAGTATTCCTATCGCAGGTCAGTCTGCCCCAATAAGTTCCCCCCCCCCGCCTACTACTAGTCCCCCTCCCTCCCCTCCTAGATCCGCGATGGCCCATATGAATGATGACATTAAGCTCCCTGTTTTCAAAGGAACTAGATCAGAGGATCTAGAACAGTTCTGGTTCTTATGCGAAGCAGTGTGGACTGCTAAGAACATTATGGATTAAGATACAAGAAGAGCGCAGCTGGTTACTTCCTTTAGAGACCGTGCTTTGACCTGGTTCATGAAGTATTCCAGTACTCAGAACCATGTCTTGGATGATATAAAAGAAGCAATGATAAAGGAATTTAAGAAGCCTAACTCAGAGTCGCAGTGTATCACTGAGCTAAAG
Source organism: Pseudotsuga menziesii (assembly GCA_001517045.1). Lineage (NCBI taxonomy): Eukaryota > Viridiplantae > Streptophyta > Pinopsida > Pinales > Pinaceae > Pseudotsuga > Pseudotsuga menziesii. Next base: position 505,615 of record LPNX010818453.1, on the reverse strand, counting down.
GAAATTCAGCAGAGGCAGGGAGAATCAGTGTGGGACTTTGTTCAGAGGTTCAAAGTTCTGCTAGATCAAGTCAGTTTCACTATTGGACCAGTGCAGGATAATGAATGGTTCATTGCAGCTTTGTTACCACAAATCAAGACTCCACTCATGGAACAGAAGGTTGCGGATCAGCAGGAGGCTTTGGAAATCGCTATGAAGCTTGAAACAGACCCTATCGAAGATAATTCTGGTATCGCTCAAATACAAGTGCAGTTGGTAGCGATGGCTCTGGAGCTTCGCGATATGAAAAAAGGGAAAGCTAGTCGCGAAGAGGTTTGTGTACATGATGTTGGATAGAGGGTCACGATAAGGAACAGTGTCCTGTAGTAAGAAATTTCCTGAATTCTGGTGCGCCAAACCCATTCAACCCTAGTGTTCTATATTGTGAGATCCGTAGGACAACTGGCCAGCATCGAATTAAAGAATGCTATCTTCTACAGAGGTATGCGCAAGTCCCTAAGAACCCTTATTGTAAGTTTTCTAAGTCAGTGGGACACAATGAATATGAGTGTCGCAGCTTTGACCTCATGAGATAACGCACTTATGATGCTTATCGGGTACAAAATGATGGACAAGGCAATGATGGATATGGTTATCGTGGTAGTACATCAGGTCACGAAACTTTTGGAGGTCGTGGTCATGGTGGTATGGCTAGCAGAGGATGAGGCCAGGTTGTGTGCTATAACTGTAACCAGGAAGGACATCTAGCTAAATACTTTCGAAACCCAACTACGACATGTCAATATTGCAGAGCTATCGACCATGTGATTGAGCAATGCCCGCAGCTGATCACGAAGATTCAAGAAAGAAATAGTGCCCCTACTCAGAATATTTAGCTGATTGCTATGGAGCAATGACCTGTCTCAGCCATTAATGTTGTTACCAGGAGTGGAGCTACAACAGAAGTGCAGAACAAGGAGAAACAGCCTGCCGAGGCTTGGGTTCGTAAGGCCCCAAAAAAAATCCCAGCATTTGATTTCGAAAGAGAAAAAGAGACATTTATGGAAGCCAAGAGAGACTTTGTTGACCCCAACACATTAGTAGCACCTTCACAACAACCTCAGCAGCAGTCACAGCCACAAGAAGCTTCAACGTATAAATTAAGTACACTGTCCTCCTTTTTACAGAGTTGTATGAAGCTCTTGAGAAATCAGAATGCTTTAAATGAGTTGCAAAAAGTTATTGCTTCTTGCGAACCTCAGCGAAGTCCTGGTAAGGAAAAAATTGTTCATAGAGTCAGAAGAACTCGCAGGGAGATGAGATTGAATGCTCAGATAGAAGAATATGACATGACTGATGTCATCCTGGATCTAGGATCAGAAGTAAATGTCTTAACTAAGCAGACAAGGGAACAAATGGGAAAACCTACTCTGGAATGGTCCCCTATACAGTTGAAATTAGCCAATCAGCAGAAGATTGTGCCCCTAGGAAGACTCCCTAGTTTATCAGTAGATATTGATGGAGTAAGTACCCTAGCAGACTTTGAGGTAATTGAAATAATTGATGACAACAACCCCTATCCAGCACTGCTAGGAATTGAATGGGAAATAGATAATGATGCAGTAATGAACCTGAAGAAGAGGCAGATGACTTTCGAAGGGAAAGGACTGAGACTCATAGTCCCATTGGATCCTTCTCAAGGAGAGAGGTGCACCGAGCCAGTAAGAGATGAATACCAGGATGTTTTGGACCATATCTACAATATCACAGTGAAGGAAGAAGATTATGTTGATCCTACTACCGAAGGTATCATGGATTGGCAGTGTGACAGCTCCTGCATGATGGATTCAGATGATGGCCTAGAGAATTGGCAGAATAGAATGTATGAGCTACATGGACATCGATGTGCAATAATTACCAAGTCTCTCAGATGGCTTAGTTCACAGACAAGAACCGTACCTATTTTTGATGGTTCGACAGACCCAGAAGAGTTTATTGTGCAATTCTCAGAGCAGGTACCAAACTCACAGAAAATGGAGACTCTAGATTCAACATTCAGAGCCATAGTAGCCAAATGGTAGAATGGTCACAAAAAGTACATTCATAGTTGGGAAGCGTGCCAGAAGTCCCTTTGCCTAAGATTCAGGGACCAACCTCAGGAGGTGCGAAGTAGGTTTAATGGTAAGACCAGTCCTCAGGGACATTTGGAGCAATGCTATGAAGCATGGAAGCATGTACCTCATGAAGAATGGGTACATAGGTTTGTGCACACCTTGGAACCTATAGCAAAGAACTGGTATGCGGAGGTCGAGCTTCACCACGGTATTGGAAGTTGGGATAGTCTTGTTGATAGTTTTGTGCTGACATTTTCTATTAATGAGGTTTCTCCTGCTTTGGACGTAGCTGTTAGGTTGATCCATACTAAAGTATTTGATGATCAAGAAATAGAAGAATACCAACCTGATTGGAAGGAACAAGAAGCCAATGTAGTAGAATGTTATAACCTCGCAATTGACGAGGATGACGATCTGCGCAACATTAACATTCCTGAGTCAGAAGGACACTATGAAGTACATGGACCAGTAGTTGAAGCACCTGAAGTGACTCAGGCCCTGAAGACACGAACCGTAAACATTGGTTCAGAAGAAAACCCTAAGTATGTTACCATTGGAGATTATTGGGATGACGAAATGGTGAGCAAAGTGACCCAACTTATCCATGAATATCAGGACCTATCTCTAATAGGGTTCTCAAAAATGAAAGGAATCATTGAGGTGGTGGAAGACATTCTGTCATGGATTGAAGTTCGAAGCCAAGTCGAAGATGGTATCGGGAAATGTCGAATGCCCTTATTTGGGCGCAGCCAGAGAGCTTGTGCCGAAGAAGGAAATATTTTTCGAGGCTTAAAATACAACCGTTGGAAGAAATCAAAATTTGCGGCACCGGTACGCTACCTGTATTAACTGCCTGTATTAATGATATCTTGGAAAATCTACCGCCGTTTGGACAAGATCTCTGTCAGATTTGGTATCATCAATGCACAGTTATGACAAATGTCGTGGATGGATTCTATAAGAAGGCACCCACACCCACGACATTCACATTCTACAATTTATTGAGTTTTACAATTTCATTCATGTCAGCTGATAGCGAGCTTCAAAAGTTAGTGAGAGAATTTGAACAGGAGGGTCTATCGCACCTTTTCAGCCACCCACCTGTGTCTACATCCCACAAAGAGACTCCCCTAGTACCGACCCAGCCAATGCAGACACGCTCTAGCAGAAAAAAATTTAAGCCTGAAGTTCATTTCAAGCGGAACGAAGACAGACACCAACAATCAGGGAAAACACCGGAGGATCCTGAGATGAATCTGTCCGGCTCAGCAGAGCTCTTGCTTGAAGAGGATGAGAAAATTGCACCACAGCGTCCACTGTATCTTCTGCCAGTCCGACCAGGAGTTCAGCTCCCTCAGCGGATGGAGAAGTTCACATTACGCACCCCCTCGCTGCCACCGGGTGTGCAGCTGGTCGGGAAAATGACAGGGAAAATAGACCGGCTCAAGTACGCTGACCACGATACAAATGATCATGGGAAATTTCCACAATTCACACCTGGGACATACCTACACTCTATCCGCTATCAGGAGACTAGAGCGACATTATTGGAAGTGAAACAGTGGGCTGCTGGCTTAGACAAAGCTGGTTTGTTGAAGATGCTTGATGTGCTCCACTTCGGTCGCAGCACACAGGTAACCGTGGTGGTCAAACAATTATTGTAATTGGTGCATGATGGGTACCTATGGATTAGAAACCAGAAAATCACTATCAATGGAGAACTCATTCACCAGATTATGGGCCTGCCGAAGGAAGAGCCTAACCCTAGCATTGAATTTTTGGGAAAACATGAAGATGTGAAGCTAGCACATAGCATGAAGGAACGCTTCGGGCTGACGAAATGGAAGTGAGGTTATCAAACCTCGGCCATTCAGCATCACAACATTCGATTCGCTACAGATCTCTTAGCCTGCAAATTGATGAGAAAGTGCAGACCATATGAAGTACCTGCCCCGATTATAAGTATTGCTGCGAACTGTGTGGAAGGATACATTTACAACTGGGTAGCATACATCGCTAAGGAATTTCTTGAAGATGCCCGCGACACGTAGGAAAAAGGTAGACCCTTTCACTATTCATGGCCGATCGTGCTTATTGCCCTGATCGGGTGGAAAGAGCCCACCAAGGCGCAGTTTATTGACATACCTCCAAGCATGCTAGGTGCAGTGAGGTATGCATTGCTCTGGGTGTCACAGGATAAAGCATCCCAGCAAATGATGAACACTGTGTTCGCCTTTTACGCCATGAGTATCTTATATGAGATTGTAAACGCGGCTCTGTAATGAGCTATTCTCTCAATATGATGGAGTGGCCACCTTCAGGGCTGACATGCACAATGTATTGATCCAGGCCCGTGCAAATAAGAAGAAGGCATGCTGGAAGTTGCCATATGTGGTGACCAAAGAAGACATCCTCGTGGTAGTTTAGCAGTGGTTGGCTGACTGGTTGAAGGACATAGGAACAAAGGCCAGCATTCCAATCCCTCCAGTCACCAATGTGGGCACTGGTCCTAGTCAGAAGCAGTAGCAAGACCCCCCAGAAGACAGTGAAGAGCAAAGTGAGTCGCAGCAGAGTGAAAGCGACTAGGGTGGAGATGGCGGAGATGAAGGAGAAGAAGAGGAGTTGGTCAAAACTATCTCAAACCCTAATCGACCAGATAAGCACAAGTCACCAGAGGGCAAAGAAGTGATCAAACCTCAGTCCCGAAAGAAAACGAAAGTGTCGAAGGACAAGAATATCGACGAAGACCCCACCTTGACAAGTGAGGAGCTTAATCAGGCTCTGTCGAAATCCACAGAAGTTCTCACCAAGAAATGGTCAGAGTTTGCAGTCACGCATCTTGATGCCATCATCGACGTATCAAAGCGAATCTTGGAGCTGAAGGCATTAGCAGAAAAATCAGTTACTGGCACTACGGCAAGTAGTGCCCCAGTACTTGCATAGCCAGACACAAGACAATGGCAGGTTAGAGAACACTGGGGACAAGTGTCAATTTCCGCCCTCATCATAACTGACGTAGCATCTCACGTGGAGACGAGCATGATAGTTGGAATAGATTACACTAAGATGTCCATGATGGAATTACATCTCTGTCAGTTAGCTATCGCGAAGGAAATCCAAGCACGAGAACACTACTCACAAATACACTTGGAGAATACCAGGAAGTAGAATGATAGCCTCGTAGCACAGTTGGAGGAAGTGGAGCAGAGAAAGAGCGACGCAGAACGTAAGCAGGTCACATTAGTGCAAGTATTGGAGGAGTTGTGTCGAAGTCTTCCTGACTTTGACATCCAGAATGAGGAAGAATTGGAGCAAAGAATCGCCAAACTAAAAGACTACGCATAGCAGTCTCGTAGTGAAATAGAGAATCTTAAAGCAGAGCATGAGGCTTAGATTGCAGAGCTTCAACTTCGCATCATCCCGGAAATCCCACCAGAGGTCAGAGAGCAGCACCGCGCAGACATTCAGGCCTCAGTAGCAAAAATATCAGATATCGTGGGCAGTGCAGCAAAATTGCTAGAGGAAAGTGTCGACGCTTGGAGAACACTGCAGGAAAACCCCAAAGTACAAAAGCTGCATGAAACCATCAAGCAGTGACAAACAGAGTTGGACGCAGTAAAAGTGGAAATTAAGACCCTCCCTCCTATGCAGAAAATGCTCAAGGTAAAATAGAGCAAGGAACTCCTGCAGGAGATTGAGTCATACAGAACAAAAGCAACACTGCTGGAAGATTCTATGCGGCCCCTTGTCAACGAGGCCTTGGAATTGAGTACTACTATCAACAACCAGCTCAAATTTTTGAAGGAATATGATGCATTTGCATAGGAAAAGGCTAGCAAAGCGTCAGTGACAACATTACAGGAGCTGGTGGAGAAGGAACAAGCAGTTGAAAACATCATGCGTGGCCTCAACAAGCAGTTCACTATTTTCGCCAGCAAAGTTCTCCCACCAGATAAGCAACTGAGTTTCCCGAGACGGAACACTCTTGAGTCTTACGGGCCTGTTGGGGTGTGCACCTTAACGGTCCCTAATTTTGGTAACTCTGCAGTTTTTATGGAAGTTTGTAAGTGGAGTTGCGACTTAAAATAGTCTTAGGGGTGTCAGGGTTAAGTCAAAACCCTCTTTTTGTAATCAACCCATGGTTTAAGCCCATGGTTTTGTAATAAGTGCACTATAAATAAGCACTCTTGTAAAGAAGTCAGTTTAGGCTTTTGAGGTAAGATGAATTGCTGTGAAGCTAAGGCTTGTTTGTAAGAAAGGTTAAGTCCCAACTATGTGCGTGGAAAACCTTTGTAGCTATGTGCGCAGAGGCCTGCAGCTGTGTGCGGGACTTTGAGGACTTGAAGGGATCTGCAGCTGAGTGCGCAGATCAGAACTGTGGTTTTTGTAAAGAGTTGAATAAAACACAGTTCTGTGGACATAGCCCCTAAATTGAGGGTGAACCACGTTATATCGTGTGTTGGGGTTTTGTTGTGTTGTTGTTATGTTCTATTATGCATTGATAAATATATATCTGATAAGTAAGATCACTTCTAAATACTAACTTCGCTATGAATTCCGAGTAAGGGTTAAGCAAGGCATTGTTTGTTTATCTAACCACAAAGCTAATTAAGTAAATATCAAAGCTCTTCATTTAATGATTATCATTTGTTAGAAGATAAAGGTACAGTAATATCCCTCTTCTGCTTGCAAAAACCTGATTCTGTGGCACCCCATAGTTGTTTCGGGTGAGACTACAACCTGTTCATAGGTTGTTGTGGAAAGGGCCAACATTGTGGGTCTTTTGTTGGTGTGAAGACAAAAGTATAGAACCCAGGTCTTCCCTAAGCCCAACAACTATTTATAGAAATTTTTCAAATTTTTCAAATTTTTTACCCCTTTTTCTATAGTTTGGACAGTTTTCCGACCAATTTATGATGTAGGAGACCATTTTGAGCACTGTTTTGACCATTAATTTGACCCGTTCATGCCCATTATAGGTATGATGTTTAAAATGTCATATAGGTTAGGTTGACCCCCATTTTCATTTTGCATGACCTTATGACCATTTCATTGTAGCCTTAGGTACGAACCCATTCTATTATGTCACAGAACCTTCTTGCTATTTTAGAAGTGGCACGATGTGAATGGTAGAGCTTGGCATTACATGGGTACCCTAGTTAGTGCCTTATTTGCATTTGGTTCCCATGCTGACATTTTGTCCCTTAGGGTGTGGGAGTCCATTGTATAGTATTGCCATGACATTTCGCAAGAGCCGCATACTCCTCTTGATCTTTTGTTGTCCTATTTCCCTCAAGACTCCCTTATGTCAAGTTTTAATTGAATTATCATGAGCTTTGCCTACCTTCTTGATCCTTACGTTGGATTCCCTGACTTTGAGTTTCAGCCATATGACCCGATCTTATCTCATGTCTAGCCATGCAGAGCCATCTTTTATATCCTTTGCAGCTTGATTCCCTATTTTACCAGGAGGGGACTTTCCCCCGAGTGTCACTATCCTACACTTGCATCCTTGCATTGAGCATAGGTATGTTCCCCTGCTTGGAACTAGTTTGTTTTCCGATATGATACTTGTCTCCTCCTAGTCTGTAACTATAAAGCAGTTTTATTGTTTTTCAAGATTTTTAAATATTTGAAAAAGTCCAAAAAAAATTTAAAAAACCAAAAAGCCGGAAAAGGAAAGATGTTATCTTTGGCAGCTGTCGAGTCATGTTGGCTTCGAATAGAGCACTAAATATCACATCCGTTGGTTGGGTTTATAGTTTGAATTTAGGAGCTATACTCGTGTATTTGATTTTATCTCCACCAACTAGTTAAGATTCCAGTCCCTATGGAGCCTCTGTCAGTGCCTCCTGTGTCACAGAGATGTCCTAGTTTTGTATATCAAGTCTATGTTGCCTACATTTAGTCACCATTTTTCGTTATGATCTTGATCGAAGGAAGTTGAAACCTGAGTCAGCCATTCCTCAGTTATCTTGACTTTGCATGTTGGCCATTCCCAATACAGTTACTGGTTCATGCACCTTATGATAGAGTCCTTCCACATTATACAACTTTGCTAAGTATCTCATGTTGGATGATGGGGGATGCCTTAATGCCCTCCTTCTAACAGATTTCATCCCATTGACTTCAGATCATTTATTCTAGGATTGGAATCTAGAGTCATTTTTGAGTTCATTGAGACTTGAAGTCATCAGTGGCAGGTTCTCTCGCCATCGACAGTTCTTTGGGAATACAGCAATGTCTCCTGATCGATGGATTCTCTCAAGTGTTTGACCTCAACACATTTATTCACACTTGTTATTTTGCACTCTAGTACCTTGATTCCCATTATCATTATCTGTGGGTGGTCTCGCGTTCGTTAATGGTATACATCAATGACCAGTAATCAGATGATGGACTACTATGTTCGACCTCAACACCTCTACTCACATAGTAGGACTTGCACTCATAGCTGTTTTTGTAAAAGACTGTTTAGATTGGTGACATCTCATATATGCTAACTCCTTGATTGTGCCATTGTTCATGAGATTTCAGCTCTCATGACTTGATTCCAGTATATGTCATACATTTCTAGCCATTATGGAGATCTTGATCTGTTATATATATTCATCTTTCATTGAGATCATGATCCTTTGTATATCTTCATCAAGGAGATTATGATCTATGTATATTGTATGTGCCGATGACCACACATGACATATTTTGTATCACACCTATTCATGGCGATTGTACTCTTATGTATTTGGGACAGCTATATGTATTTGCAGTTATATGCAGAGTTGTATCATTGTACTATACCAATTGGGTGGCTGGTCTTCCACTGGGTTCTTCATCACTCCACTTCTGGGATGGACTTATAATGTATTTTGGCCATCGTATGACCCCTCTAACCTCACACATTAGGGGGCATCTATTATAGCTGATTTTACCACTCTAGGTGAATCACACTTTGTATGGCCTTCCCCTATCCCTTTGCAGACTCTTTGGACCCCATGGAACTTTTTTATACCTTTGATGTTTCCAAGATCATCCCTAAAAACATGCTTAAATTGCTATATGTGACTTTTAAACCCTTTCTCGCGTATATACATGGGTTTGACCCCTAAAACCGTGTACATCGGGATATGTGCAAAAGGCCAAATTATTTTGGAGTTTTCCTTGACATGGATCCGAGTCACTTGTCTCTTGGCCTTCCATATGCCTTGAGATCGCTCAGATTTTACCCTTCATTGCCCCATTGGAGAGCTATATAAGGAACCCTTTGGATACATTGAATAACATGTGAGAATTGAGAGAAAAGAAACTATAGTCCATTGTTGCCGAAACTTATGCTTGAGTCTACATCCCTTTGTCCCTTGGAGCACTGTGGTGTTCTTCCCAAGCTTTCCTTTTTCTTGTAAGCTTTCTATCAAGAGATGGAGGATTTAGGTGGTGGAGGCCCAAGTGGGGGGTTTAGTTTCTCCGATTTGCATATGTGCCGACAAAGGTTGTATTCATTGTAATCTATGATTTTATATTAATAGAAATATATTTTATTTTCCAATAATGTATGTTTGAATGAATATTTTATCCATGGATGATTCCAAATGCTTATACGTTGTTGATTATATATGCTAGAGTAGATCTAACACCAATATATATAGCATGCTTATCGTGTTTACTGGTTGTTGAGGAAGTAATTTATCAATTCAAGCTGGAGTTGGAAAGCTCAATGGGGATCTACTTCAACCGTCCAGAATAAGGTACGAGTTTTGATCCTTTAGTGTTAGATATTTGATTTCTCTTGCATATTGGAAAGGATTGATTTCTGGAGTCAAGTTGTTTGTTGCTTAAATGTTAAAAATCTAACAATGGTATTAGAGCTAACCCGAGAAGAAGAAACTGTGTAGCTACGAAAGATAGGGATTATTATTTTTTGGGTCTCTTTCCACAATCCATCATCAAAAGGAGGCTAGGATGACTCTCCATTCAAGGGTGCATATTTATGTCGAAGAAGAATTTGATTCTGATATTTTTCAGTTTTTGACATACCACTGCATCGGGAAATTATGGCTTTTCACAAAAGTGGAATTTTTAAGTGATCCTAGCATAGGATATATATCCTCATCAAAATCAAAGTTTAGATACAAAAATCAAGGTTTTTGGTTTGGTAGAACTTCAGGAAGATAAACCCTAATTTTCCCTGGAACCAGAAAATCTGCACTGCAGAAGATTAGCTCCAGATCTAGTTTCAGCTTCTCAAATTGGTAATATCTAAATCTTTTTCATTTCCATTTGAGGTTCTCAGTTAAGACGTCTCATCACACCAAGATTTATAAAAATATTGAGGGACATGATAACTTCCAGGCATCGAAGTATAGGATCTCACTAGTTCTTGACTAAAATGAGTTGGACTCTTACATCATTGAAGAGGTTCTAGTTCCAGAGGGAGATGAGGCTAAGACCTTACACAAGAAGAACTTGATCAAGGCTAAGATTATTATTTCTGATTCAATCAAGGATCACCTCATACCATAGGTGTCCTCGCTAAAGACACCTAAACAAATGTTTGAAGCCTTCACCAAGCTATTTAAAGGAAAGAACATAAATTGAAAGATGACTTTGAGAAATCAATTGAAGAATGTGAAGATCCAGAATGCAGAGACCATACAGTCATACTTTACAAGGGTCTCCTGGATCAAAGAACAACTTGAAGTAGTAGATGAAGAAGTAGAGAATGCAGAAATTGTGATGACCACCCTGAATGGTCTCCCTAGGTCATGGGGTTGTTTCATTCAAGAAATTTGTGCTAGAAGAAAGCTAGTCACCTTCAGTAGATTGTGGGAGGAATTCCCATAAGAAGAATCTTGAATACTATCCTGAGAAGAAAATATGGGAAGTGAAGATCAAGCTCTCACAGTACACTCCAAGAAAAGCAGAAGGGACTATCATCATCCCAAAGGTAAGCATTCTCACTAGAAAGATAAACCTAGAAGATCTAATGGAGATCTATCTCAACTCAGATGTTTTACTTGTGATGGGAAAGGACACTATGCCAAATATTGTCCTAGAAATAAGGGGAACTCTCACAAGAAGAAGGTCAAAATAAAACATCATGCTCACATTGCAGAGGATGATGATCAGGGCCAGGAAAAGAGTCAAACAGTAAAGTGAAGATTCTTCAAGTTATGAAGAGTATGTTCTGATTTCTACTATCACGAGAACTGTCACACATGGAAGTAATGATTGGCTTATAAACAACGAGGCTTCCAAACACATGACAAGATTCAAGGAATCCTTTGTGAAACTTTTCGAACATGAGTCACCTCACAAGGTAAAACTTGGGGATGACTACCAGTATCTCATAAAAGGTAGTGTTGAATCCTCCTATAAGCTAGACTCTGGGAAGTTTATGAAGATGGAGGATGTCTTGTTTGTACCAGTTTTAAAGAATAATATCCTCTCCATATCTGCATTGGATGCAAAAGGAGTGAGATTTTCATTTGTAGATGGCCAACTACTTATGTGGCCAAAGGGAAAGACTATAGATGATGCAGTAGTGATTGGAGTGTTAGATTTTTAACATTAAGCTAGCATTATATTAGGATTTTTAACTGAGAGAATAACAAGCACAACAATCAAACACAAGAGACAATGAAAAAAGTGTTTTTCCTTGGGGAAACCATAAATGGAGAAAACCCAGCAACTTCCTCAGAGATAGAATCAACACCAAAATAGAAAATCCCAAAATAGTAAGATGATCTCCTGACAGCAGTAACCTCTTTCTTCCTAGCCCCAGTGTCTTCTCCTTCCTCAGCTATGTGCTACAACTGAGTGTGAGTGAGTGTGTATCAAATAGAGAGGCTAGCTCTCTATTTATACTAATTCTCAACTTGACTAAACCCAACTAGGACCGACTTCACTAGGTGAGTCTAATAACCCTAGTGCCCCAAAACTGTAGGGAATTCAACCGTTGATCAATAGGAGGGTTACCCACAATTACTTGACATGACTTTTTTACATTATAGATCCTCCCGATTGAAACATCAAGTCATGACATGACTCAATTACATTACAGAGACATCTTGGAATAAACATCGGGGTACAAGACATAAGATACATAGGTGAATACATTCTGAAGTTACAAATACATCAACACTTCCTCTTAACTAGGAAGGTATTCTTTCAACACAATTTTTAGCACTGGTCTTCTTCTCTATATCGACTGGATCATCTCGTCATCTTCATCTTCAAGTATTCTTTGTCTTATTCATCTTCAAGTATTCAATTCTTCTTCTAAGTCATCCTCTTCTTCAAGTCTTCTTCATCTTGGGATCTGGATCATTACGACTACTGGATCATCACTGCTGGATCATCATCAGATCTAGATCATCACTTGATCAGGATTTTCATCAAGTATGGATCATCATCACATCTAGATCATCACTTGATATAGATCATCATCAAGTCTGGATCATCATCACATGCTATCTCAGAATGGTGCTATCTCAATTCTTCTCGTCATAGGAAGTTATACAGAGCCAGCTCTTTTTCATGCTAGTTGTATGCCTACCCTCATGTAGGTATTCAGCACTTATATCTGACCCTAAGTCAAAAAATCCCACCCATCTCTTACATATGACCTCATCTTGTTAGAAAGGCATGCCCAGCACTCACATCTGACCTCATCTTGTTAGAAAGTCCCAACACTCACATCTGACCATGTGTAAACACATCATGCCAGAATGGCTCAGCACTTACATCTGAGCTCATCTTGTCGAAAAGGATTTGCACTTACATCTGACGCCATCTTGTCAGAAAGGAATAGGACTCACATTTTAACATGTGTAAACACATCACACGAGAATGGCTTAGCACTTATATCTGACCTCATCCTATCAAAAAGGCTCTACACTTACATTCGACCATGTGTAAACACATCGCATCAAAAGGGCTCTCGGTCCTAGACTAAGGATTCTTGGTAACTGACCAGGTGCCTCCATTCTCCTAGAGAATGGCATCAGCCCTTATATCTAATCAAGTGGGATACATCCCTCAATCACATCAGAATGGCCATGTGCTCACATCTGATCATGTAAGACTACATCCTACAGTCATATCAGAACGACGCTCAGTCCTAGACTAAGTATTCCTGGTAACTGACCAGGTGCCTCCATTCCAAGAATGGCATTCATCCCTTACATCTAATAATGTAGGAACCAATCCTATAGTCATATCAGAATGGCTCAACACTCACATCTAACATGCAAGGAACCTAAATCCTCTCACCATGACAGAATGGCTCAGCCCTTACATGTGACCATGGAAGGAACTTAATCCTCTCCCATGTCAGAATGGCTCTAGGTCTCATCATTTCCCCTTGGAGGGAACCTTGATCTAGAGAAAAACAAGCTTCTCCCTAAAGTACTCAAACTTCACTCTAGCCAATGGCTTCTTCAATACTTCAACTATCTGTTCCTCCATCGCAACATACTAGAGCTTCACTGCTCCTCTCTACACCATATCTTTGATATAGTGATACTTGATCTTGATATGATTCAACTTGTCATGGAACACTGGGAACTCTGACAACTTCACACAACTTTGGTTGTTGCAATATATACAAGTAGCATCCATATGGAGATCAAATAAATCATACAATAGATTCCTCAGCCATACTTCCTCACAACTAGCTGAACAAGCTGCAACATACTCTGCTTCAGCTCTACTCAGTGCCACAAAGGATTGCTTCCTGCTAAACTAAGAGATCACACCTGATCCCATAGTAAAGAAACATACTGAAGTGCTCTTCCTATCAATGGCACTTCCTACCCAATTTGAGTGAACATAAACCTCTAGGTTAATCTTCTGATTCACCTCGTACTTGAGCTTATAATCAACTGTACCTTTAAGTTACCTCAGAATATGCTTTGCACCAATCAAGTGAACATGCCTCGGATCTGTCAAAAATTGGCTCAAGGTGTTCACAGCAAAGAAAATATCTGGTCTCGTGTTTTTCAGGTACATCAAGGACCCAATCATCTTACGATACATCATAGCATCAACCACTTCTGATGAAGCATCACTCAATAGCTTCAGGTTCAATGCCATAGGTGTGGTTATGGCCTTGCAGTCCATCATCCCGAATCTCTTCAAAATCTCTACTGCATACTTCCCTTGTCCAAGGAAGATGCCATCCGCATTTTTCCACACCCCCATGCCTAAGAAATAGTGCATCATACCCAAGTCCTTCATTTCAAAATCAATAGCAAGTTTCCTCTTTGTGTCAGCAATCAACCCATCGATACCGGTTACATACATATCATCCACATACAGCAGGAGTATCATTGGGTTGCCATGTTCAACCTTGTAGTAAAGGTTGGAATCTATATTACTCTTGGTAAATCCCAAACTCGATAGGAAATCATCAATTATACCGTACCATGTCCTGGGTGCCTGTTTCAAACCATATAGGGCTTTCTTCAATCTGCACACATGAGAATCCTTGTCATGTGTCTCAAAATCGAGTGGTTGTTCCACATACACTTCCTCTTCTACTACACCATTCAAGAAAGCAGTTTTGACATCCATCTAGTGTATCTTCCATTTCATCACTGCAGCTAGAGAAAGTACTTATCTGATGGAAGTGTATCTGGCTACAAGTGAAAATGTTTCTTCATAATCTATTCCTTCTTTCTGAGAGAAACCACGAGCCACAAATCTTTCTTTATATTTCTCGATGCTACCATTTGCAGCATGCTTGATCTTGTAGATCCATTTGGAAGTTACAATGGACTTCCCTTCTGGTCTTGGGACAACATCCAAAGCATCATTCTTCATGATCGACTGATACTCTTCGATCATAGCATCCTTCCATTCTTTCCATTCTACCGCTTCTTCATAGATGGAAGGTTCTTTATCAATAATGTCACATAGTAAGGCTACGTAACTAGAGCATGATCTAGTTCTCTTTCTTCCTCTTGGTGTTTCTTCTGAAGCTCTATATCTTTCTACACCTTGGATAATTTCACGTACCTAATCAGGTTTCCTCTTATGAGGATTCTTCTCCAGAGGTGGATCTACAGGTTATTGAGGTTCTTCAAATTCTCTATCTTCTTCTTGAATTTCTTCGTTCATGATTATGTCATGAATTCTGGGTTCTCTTGTTTCTTCAGGTTCTTCAATCGGTTTCTTCCTAGATTTGATGTAGGCTGAATCTTCGTCAAATGTTACATCTCTACTGGTTTCAATCTTCTTGAACCCTGAGAAGTATATTCTGTAAGCCTTTGAGCTTTCAGAGTATCCCATAAATATACCCTTCTTTCCTGAAGGATCTAACTTCATCCTCTTTTCTTTAGGAATGTGTATGTACACATGACAGCCGAATATTCTGAGATGGGTGACTTGTGGTTTCTTGCCAGAAAAGACTTCTTCCAGAGTCTTGTTCTCAAGTACTCTATGTGGAGTATGGTTCTGTACATACACCGCTGTTCTGGAAGCTTCTGCCCAAAGATGCATACGAATATCTTGATCATGAAGCATTGCTCTAGTAGCTTCCATGATAGTCCTATTCTTCCTTTTTGAAATCCCATTCTATTGTGGATTATATGGAGTGGACAACTCCCTCTTAATCCCTGAGTCTTTGCACAACTCTTTGAATTCATTTGATGTGAATTCTCCACCATTATCTAATAAAAAAGTCTTGATCTTCTTTTCAGTCTGGTTCTCGATCAAGGCTCTGAATTCCTTGAATTTGTTGAATAGTTCATCTTTGTTCTTCATGAAGTAGATCCATGTCTTCCTAGAAAAATCATCAATAAAAAAAACATAGTATGCATACCCACTTAGTGAATTGGATGAAATTGGACCGCATACATAGGAGTGGATGATTTCCAAGATTCCTTTTTCCTTTCTCATGCTGCTTGGAAATGTCTTCTTTGTGTTCTTCCCTTTCGCACATCCTTTGCATACACCTTCATGTTTTGTCTGCATTTCTGGGAGACCTTCAACAGCTTTGCTTGCAAGTGGTAGTGCTCTGTAATGCACATGTGCAAGCCATCTATGCCAAAGCTCATTTGGTTCTACTGAGTCATGAACCAAAGCTTGTTCTGGTTGGCCCTTCAATTTGTATAGTCATCCTTCTTGTTCTCCAATCACTATTGCATCATCGAAAGACTTTCCTTTTGGCCACATGAGGACTTGACCATCTACAAATGCAACCCTCATTATTTTTTCATCTAATCANTTTTTCAGGTATTTCTTCTTTTTGGGGTAGCGGGGTCCGTCAAAAGTATGCAGTGTGGGTACTCGTTGGATGTGGAATCAAATTCCGCATCCAACGAGCTCTCCCCATCGAAATTTGAGTAAAAACACAGGGAGATATGTCGAAAATACGAACACAAAAAGTAGTTTTTTTAAATGACAAATATGTCAATTCAACCATTATGGTTGACTTATTTTATTGAAATTCTATTGGTTCTTGAATTCCAACTCACAAAAACTTATTTTGGCACATTTTCTTATAAGGCCCATTTTAGACCCCAAATTTCCTCTAATGACAGATATGGAGAGAAGGTTTTTCTTTAGTCCAGGTACAAACAATACATCTTCATCTTAATAGACTTTCCAAAGTCTAACTTGTAGGAGGATTCCCCACTACCTTTTATTGGATACTGGTAGTCATCTCCAAGTTTTACCTTGTGATCTGATTCATGTTCAGATAATTTCACAAAAGATTCCTTGAATCCTATCATGTGCTTGGAAGCACCACTGTCTATCATCCAATCATTACTACCATGTGTGATAGTTCCCGTGAGAGCGGAAATCAGAACATATTCTTCATCACTTAAAGAATCATCACTGTCTTGTCTATTTCTCTTTGTCGAAGGTTCATCATCCTCTACAGCATGAGCATGATGTCTTCTCTTGTTTCCATTCTTCTTGTGAGAGCTACTTTTGTTCTTAGGAAAATATCTAGCAAGGTGTCCTCTTTCATCAGATGTATAGAAAATGAACTTAGATTTATCTCTATGCTTTCTAAAGTTATTACTTTGATTAGAGTACTTACTTCTGTGATGGCTAGATCTAGTTTTCTTGGACTGTACTATGAAATCTTGATATTCACTTCCCATCTTCTCTTCTCTAGCTACTATCCAAGATTCTTCTTGAGATCATTCTTCCCACAGTCTACTCAACTTGACTAACTTCTTTCTGGCATAGATCCCTTGAATGAAAGAGTCCCATGTTCTAGGTAGACCATTCAAGGTGGTCATCACAATCTCTGCATTCTCCACTTCTTCATCTACTGCTTCCAATTTTTCCTTGATCTGAGAAACCCTTGTGAAGTAAGACTGGATGGTTTCTACATTTTGGATCTTCACATTCTTCAATTGGTTCCTCAAGGTCATCTTCTAGTTTATGTTCTTTCCTTCAAACAATTTGGTTATGGCATCAAACATAGATTTAGGTGTCTTTAGGGAGGACACCTGTGGTATGAGGTGATCCTTGATAGAATCAGCAATGATCCTCTTTTCCATAACCAACTTCTTCTTGTGTAAGGCCTTAGCCTCATCTCCCTCTAGAACTAGAACCTCCTCATTGATGTAGGAGTCCAACTCATTCTCTTCTAGGACCAGGGATATATTATACTTCGAGGCTCGAAAGTTATAATCTCCCTCAAGATTTTCATCAAGCTTGGTATGATGAGACATATTAACTAAGAACCTCAAATGGAAATACAAAAGATTTAGATCTTACCAGGTCAAGATGTTGGCTCTAGATTTGGAGCTGAAATTCTGCAGTGCTGGTTTAGGAGAAGATTAGGGTTTTGCTTTTCCGGAGTTCTGTCCAACCAAATGCTTTGATTTTGATCCCTAACTTTGATTTTGGGTAGGAGATCAATCCAGGCCTGGGATCACTGAAAAATTTCACTTCTGTGAAAAGCCCTAATTGTTGGCAGCAGTGTCGGGTCGAAAATAAAAAAACCTCAGAATTGGATTCTGCTTCGACAGAAAGATGCACCCTAGGGAGGAGAGTTATTCCAACCTTATTTTGCTGAAAATATATGGAGAGAGATCCAAAAAGTAGGAATCCCTAGTTCCCATAGCTGCACAGTGTCTTCTTCTCAGGTTAGCTCTGATTCCATGTTAGCTTTTTAACACTAAGCTAGCATTATATTAGGATTTTTAACTAAGAGAATAACAAGAACAACAATCAAACACAAGAGACAATGAACATAGTGTTTTTCATCAGGGAAACCATAAATGGACAAAACCCCACAACTTCCTCAGAGAGAGAATCAACACTAAGATAGAAAATCCCAAAACAGTAAGATGATCTCCCGATAGCAGTAACCTCTTTCTTCCTAGCCCCAGTGTCTTCTCATTCCTTAGCTATGCGCTACAACTGAGTGTGAGTGAGTGTGTATCAAATAGAGAGTCTAGCTCTCTATTTATACTAATTCTCAACTTGACTAAACCCAACTAGGTCTGACTTCACTAGGTGAGTCTAATAACCCCAGTTCCCTAGAACTACGGGGACTTTAACACTTGATCATTAGGAGGGTTACCCACAATGACTTGACATGACTTGTTTACATTATATATCCTCCCCATAGAAACATTGGGGCATGACATGACTCAATTACATTACAGACACATCCTAGAATAAGCATCGGGGTATAAGACATAAGATACATAGGTGAATACATTCCAAAGTTACAAATACATCAACATGGAGAGAAAGAGGGAGGCTTATACAAACTAAAGGGCCAAATGGGAAATGCATTGGTCTATGAGTCAGTAGAGACAAGTGAACTATGGCATAGAAGGCTTGCACATGTGAACTATAGGGAACTATCACTTGCAAGCAAAGTTGTTGAAGGTCTTCTAGAAATACAAGAAAATAATGAAGTTGTTTGCAAAGGATGTGTGAAAGGAAAGAACACAAAGAATACATTTTGAAGTAGCAAGAGCAAGGAAAAAGGATCTTGGAAATCATCCACTCCGATGTATGCGGTCTGATGTCATCCAGTTCATTGAGTGGGTATGTATATTATGTTTCTTTCATTGATGATTTTTCTAGGAAGACATGGATATACTTCTTGAATAACAAAGATGAAGTATTCAGCAAGTTCGAAGAATTCAAATCTTTGATTGAGAACCACTCAAAAAATAAAATCAAGACCTTTCAATCAGACAATGGCAAAGAATTCACATAAAATGAATTCAAATAATTATGCAGAGATTCAGGGATTAAGAGGGAGTTGACCACTCAATATAATCCACAACAGAAATGGGTTTCAAAAAGGAAGAGTAGAATGATTATGGAAGCTGCAAGGGAAATGCTTCATGATCAAGATATTCCCATGCATCTATGGGCAGAAGCTGCTAGGACATTTTTGTATGTACAGAACTGTAATCCACATAGAGTACTCGAGAAGAAGAAACTTGAAGAAGTATTTTTCAGTAAGAAACCAGAAGTCAGCCATCTCAGAATATTTGGCTGTCCATTTTACATACACATTCCAATAGAAAAGAGGAGGAAGTTAGATCCTTCAGGGAAGAAGGGTATATTCATGGGATATAGTGAAATCTCAAAGGCTTACATAACATACTCCCCAGGATTTAACAAGATCAACATCAGAAGAGACATGACATTTGATGAAGACTAAGCTTACAAAAAATCCAGAAAGAAACCTATTGAAGACCCTCAAGAAGTAGAAGCACCCAGAATGCAAGATACAACTATGAATGATGCAACTCAAGGAGAAGATCGAGAAATAGAAGAACCCAAAGAACCTGTAGATCCAACCCAAAATAATAATACTCACAAGAGGAAACCTACATGGGTATGAGAGGATATACAAGGTGTACAAAGATATGGGGCTCTAGAAGAAATGCACTGAGAGAGCAAAAGAAAGAGGTCCTACTTCGGTTATGTAGCCCTATTACGTGACATCATTAATAAAGAACCTTCCAACTATGAACAAGTGGCAGAGAAGAAATAATTGAAGGATGCTATGATCGAGGAGTACTGGTAAATCATGAAGAATGATGTCTGGGATGTTTGTTAAGAAGAGAAATTTCTATGGCTTGGGGTACCACAACAGACAGCTTGACTCCAGAAATCAATCCTTTCCAATATGCAATAGAAATTAAATATCTAACACTAAAGGATCAGACCTCATACCTTCTTCTGGACAGTTGAAGTAGATCCCCATTGAGCTTTCCAACTTTAGCTTGAATTGATGAATCACTTTCTCAACAACAAGTAAACAAGACAAGCATACTATGTATATTGGTGTTAGATCTATTCTAGCATATATAATCAACAATGTATAAGCATTTGAAATCATCCCATGGATAAAATATTCATTCAAACATACATTATTGGACAAGAAAAGATATTTCTATTAATATAAAATCAGAGATTACAATGGATACAACCTCTATTGGCACGTCTGCAAATCGGAGAAACTGAATCCCCCACTTGGGCCTCCACCACCTAAATCCTCCATCTCTCGATAGTAAGCTCACAAGCAAAGGCAAGCTTGGGAAGAACACAAAAGTGCTCCAAGGGACAAAGGGATGCAGACTCAAGCACAAGTTCCAGAAACAATGGACTATAGTTTCTTTGCTCTCAATTTTCTCACATGCCTTCAATATACCAAAGAGTTTCTTATATAGCTTTTCAAAGGGGTAATTAAAGGTCGAATCTGAGCAATCTGAAGGCATAGGGAAGTCCAAGCGTCAAGTGAGTCAGATCCATGTCAAGGAAAACTACAAAAGGATTTGGATTATGCACACATCCCGATGTACACAGTTTTAGTGGTAAAACCCGCGTATATATGCGATTAAGGGTTTAAAAGTCACGTGTATTAATTTTCACATGTTTATAGGGATGGTCAAGGAAACATCAAAGGACAAAAAATTGTTCAAGGGGTCTAAGGAGTCTGTAGAGGGATAGGGGAAGGCAATACAAGCATGATTTAATTGGAGTGGTAAAATTAGCTATAACACATGCCCCCTAATGTGTGAGGTCAGAGGGGTCATACGATGGCCAAAATACATTATAAGTCCATCCTAGAAGTGGAGTGATGAAGGATCCCAAATGGAATACCAGCCACCCAATCAGCATAGTACAATGATACAAATTTGCACATAACTGCAAATACATATAGAGTCCCACATACATAAGAGTACAATGGCCATGAATAGGCATGATACAAAATATCACATTAGTGGTCATCGCCACTTACAATATACATAGATCAGAATCTCCATGATGAAGATATACAAAGGATCATGATCTCCATAATGGCTGAATATATATAATGGATCAAGATCTCCATAATAGCTAGAAATGTCTAACATATACTAGAATCAAGTCACGAGAGGTGAAATCTCATGAACACTGGCACGATAAAGGAGGTATCATATAAGAGATGCCACCAATCTAGAAGGTCTTCTACACACATTGCTACGAGTACATGTCCTACTATGTGAATAGAGGTGTCGAGGTCGAACATAGTAGTCCATCGTCTGATTACAGGTCATTGATGTATACCATTAACAGACGCGAGATCACCCACCAATAATGAAAATGGGAATCAAGGTACTAGAGTGCAAACTAACAAGTGTGAATAAATGTGTTGAGGTCGAACACTTGAGAGGATCCATCAATCAAGGGACATTGATGTATTCCCAAAGACTATCGATAGCGAGAGAACCTGCCACTGATGATTACAAGCCTCAAGGCACTCAAAAATCACTTTAGATTCCAATCCTAGAATAAATGATATGAATTCTATGGGATGGAATCCGCTGGAAGGAGGGCATTAAGGCATTCCCCAATATCCAACATAAGGTACTCAGCAAAGCTGTATAATGTGGAAGGACTCAATCATAAGGTGCATGAACCAGTAATTGTAACGGGAATGGCTGACATGCAAAGTCAATACAACTGAGGAATGGATGAATCAAGTTTCAACTTCCTTTGAACAAGAGCATAACGACATATGGTGACTTAAATAAAGGTAGCATAGAATCGATATACAAAATTAGGACATCTCTGTGACACAAGAGGCATCGAAAGAGGCTCCATGGGGACTGGAAGGTTAACCAAACAGTGGAGATAAACTTAGATAAACGAGTACAACTCCTAAAGTCAAACTATAAACCCAACCAATGGATGTGATATGCAGTGCTCTATTCGAAGGCGACACGACTCGACAGCTGCCAAAAGATAACATCTTTCCTTGTTTGGATTTTTGGTTTTTTGATTTTTTTGGAATTTTTCAAATATTTGGAATGATTGAAAAAGAGTAAAACTGCTTTATAGTTACAGACTAGGAGGAGCCAAGTGTCATATGGAAAAACAAACTAGTTCTAAGCAGTGGAACATACCTATGCTCAATGCAAGGATACATGCATAGGATATCGACACTTGGGGGAAAATCCCCTCCCAATAAAAAATAGGGAATCAAGCTGCAAAGCATATACAAAATGGCTCTGCTTAGCTAGACATGAGACAAGCTCAGGCTATATGGCTGAAACTCAATGTTAGGGAAGCCGGTGTAAGGCTCAATAAGGCAAGAAAAACTCATGATAATGCAATTACAACTTGACATAAGGGATTCCTAAGGGAAATAGGCCAACAAAAGATCAAGAGGAGTATGAGGCTCTTGCAAAATGTCATGGTGGTACTATACAAAGGTCTCCCGGACCTAAGAGAGGACTCACAGCATGGGTACTAAATGCAAAAGGGAGCTAACTAGGACACCCATGTATAGGAAAGCTCTACCATTCACATAATATCACTTCTAACAACAACATGAAGGTTCCGTGATACCATGGAATGGGTTCGTACCTAAGGTTAAGATGAAATGGTCATAAGGCAATGCATAAGTGCAAGTGGATGTGAAATCCTAACCTATATGCCAGTTTAGACATAATACCTATGATAGGAATGAATAGGTCGAAATCTCAGAGAGAGTGTACAAAAAATGGACCCTACATGACAACCATATTAGTCCAAAACGACCCAAAATAGTCAATAAAGAATCCAAGCTATAGGTAATAGGGAGGAATGATCATGACAACTGCACCCAAAGGAAACAATGTGGTGGACGATGGGACATAAAAAGGAAAGTAAGGTGTAGACCCAATGTTCACGCATCCCCTACCACCCCCATCAGGGTGACCACCAGTGTAAAGACCGAGTAAAAGGAATAAAAATCCTCCATAAATGGAGTAGAGGATGGAATATGACCATTCCCAAATCTATGAGCACGGTAAGGGGCTATAACGCCCCCAAGTCTAACACCGGGGTCTGTACTAGAACTAAGGACAGGTGATAGAATACCAGGCATGCCAAAAATTAAAGGACCCAAACTCAAGAGAGCATAAATATACTCAAGTAGCCACGATCCCAAAGGCCAACTAGTGCATAAAGAGCACACTCCTAAGAAAATATACAACCAAAATGCAAGAAAACCAAGGGGAGGATATGTGAGCTCCCGAATGCAGTAGGTATGTCTCTCCTAGGAGAGGCTTGAAACTCCCATAAACTACAAGTGGAGGTACGTAAAAAATTATAGTGTTCCTCATCTTCAACACATAAAGCGACTGTGCTGTACGACCTCTACCTTGCCAGGACACTCACAGAATAACCTCTGCAAGTACCCCCTCGATAACCTAGGTAAGGAAAATAAGGTCACCTCAATATAATCAATGCTCAGGTGGACAGTCGCACGATAGATTGACCATATGGGCAGGGTAGCAAAGCCTGAAACTCTCAAAAGAGCCCCCAAATATGAATACAATTCTAGAAATATCTCCGGTTCTACTCAGTTATGACTAGGGGTCATCCCAATCAATAACTGCTCACATTGCCTCGTGCTTAACTCCCTTTTGAAAGGGGAATCCTAAGAAACACTAATTATACCAAGGAATTTCACACTCTCACCTGGACAGACAAATACATGTTGTTGTTTAGTGGTCTTGGAGAATTTACTCACAATGAACTATTCCAAGACCCCAAAACCTAATCTTGTTGGTGAACCCTATCAAATAAAATAGTGTAGTTCATTTTAATTGGCTGTAATTACTCAAAGGTAAATGATCGTGGAACTAATGAAGTTGTGACTTAGTAGTGAATTAAATATGCACACCATAACAAACAATGCTAAGTGCAATCTTTGTCAATTGAAAAATAGGGTATGCCACTACATGAGATGCATAAATATATATTCCTTTTCGAATGCCAATGCAATCCTTCCTATATGAAATCCTAAACACAACTCTCATCCAAGCAATCCAATGCAAGTACTTCCTCAAATCCATATCTAATATGCAAATAAGAGTGCAACTACTTTGTATTTTTCAATATAAAAGAATGAAAAATGCAATAAAAGTAATCTAAAACTCTCACTCTCTGTAGCAAGTATAAAACACAAGCCCAATAAGACACTGAGACAAAAAAAGAGTAATGCACTAATGGAAAAACAAAAAGGATAAATGACTAAAACTACTTTGAAAGAAAAATCAATGAAAAAGCGGTCTCTGGTCACAAAAGAAGCATCCAATAGACAACATCAGACCCAAGGAAGACCCAACCACACTCACAACCCACCCAAGAACTTCCCACAACATGAAACTCAACAAAAGGGAGGATGTATGCGACTGTTTAAAGAACAACTACGTATATATGCAAATTTTGGCCAAAAAGCTACATGTATACGCGGATTTTGGCCAAAAACCTGCGTGTATACATGGCTTTTGCCCAAAAATTTGTGTATGTATGTGAATTTTGGCCAAAAAATTGCGTATATAGAGAAGACAGTGGTAAAAAGTAGGCCAAGGGTCAAACGAATAAAGGGGAGTGCCAATGGATGAACATCCTATAAAATGAAACACATAAACAAGGAGAAACAAAGAGCAAGTCAATAATATGAAGCCTATTGTGCCCGCAAACCCCCAAATAAAAACAAGGAACATCCCCAGCGGAGTTGCTGTTGGGCTTAGGGAAAACCCGGGTTCTTATACTTTTATCTTCGCACCGACAAAGAGACCCATAGTGTTGGATCTTTCAGCAAAAACTTGTGAACATGTTGCAGTCTCACCCGAAACAGCTATGGGGTGCCGCAGAATTAGGTTTCTATAGGAAAAAGAGGGATATTACTGTACCTTTATCCTTAACAAAGAATAATCATGCAATACAGAGCTCTGACATTCACTTAAATAGCTTCGTAGTTTATATAAAAAGACAATTACTTGCTTAACCCTTAACCGGGAATTCATAGCAAAGTTAATACTTAACAATTTATCTTACTTTATCATTCATCTACTTATGAAATGCATAAAAACATAACATGAACAAAATAACAAGAACCACCACAACAGAAGATATATGTCGTTCACCCCTAGTGTAGGGGCTACATCCACAGAACTGTGTTTATATTCAACACTTTACAAAACAACAATTCTGATCTGTGCACTCAGCTGCAGATCTTCTCAACAACCCAAAACTGTGCACTTAGCTGCAAAACCTTTCTTCCAAAAACCCTCTACACACTCAACTGCAGAGGTCGTCCATGCACTCAGCTGGGACTTAACCTTAAACCCCAAAAATAGACCTTAGCTTCTTCGCATTAAATTATCATCATACAAAAACCTTCGAAAAATCTCTTTTCTCCTTTACATAAGTGCTTATTTATACAAGTGCACTATTACAATACCATGGGTTTAAACCATGGGTTTAAACCATGGGCTTAAAAACCATGGGCTTAAACCATGGGTTATTTACAAAAAGAGGGGCTTCGACCCAACCCTGAAACCCCTAAGACTATTTTGGACTGCATCTCCGCTTACAAGCTTCGCACCAAAACCGCGGAGCTCATTGCTATGCTTCACCTTAAGAATCTTCTGCATAGGAGGCAATGTCTTGATTTCCACTTTGACTGCATCCAGCTCTGTCTGTCGCTGCTTGATGGTTTCTTGCAACTTTTTGACTTCTGGGTTGTCCTACAAGTTTTCCCAGGCCTCGACACATTCATCTAGCAGCTTTGATGCACTACTTACAAGATATTAGATCTTCGTTGCCAAGGCCTGAATATCTCTGCGACGTTGTTCCTTGACCTCTGGTGGACTCTCAGGAATGATACGAATTTGAAGTTCCACAATATGAGCCTCATGTTCTGTTTTCAGCTTCTCTATCTGGCTTTGAAACTATTGTGCATAGTCTTTCATCTTGACTATTCTTTGCTCCGGTTCTTCTTCAGCCTGCATGTCAAAGTTAGGGATACTTTGACATGCCTCATCCAATACTTGCGCCAGTGCAGCCTGCTTGCTTTCATATTCCCTCTTTTTCTGTTCAGCATCTTCCAACTACGCTGTGAGGCTCTCACTCCACTTCATGGTATTTTCTAACTGCCTGTGTGAGTAGCTGTCATGTTCTTAGATCTTGTTCATGATTGCCAATTGACAAAGATGCAGCTCTGACATAGACAACTTGGCATAGTCTATCTCAACTATCATACTCATTTGCGATCGAGAGGCTGCATTAGTTATTATAAGGGCTGCACTTGGTACTTTCCCTCTATTGTTTCTAGTTGGCCATTGTCTCGTATCTGGCTGCGCTCTTACTGGGGCACTGCTTGCTGCAGCGCCAGTCGCTAATCTTTCTGCTAACTCCTTCAGTTCTGTAATTTGCTGTGCTATGCTAGCGAGCGCGTCAAGATGTGTAGCTACAAATTCTGACCATTTGTTAGTTAATACTTCTGTGTACTTTGTCAGAACCTGATCAAGCTCATCAATCGTCAAAGCGAGCTCTTCGATGATATTCTTGTCCTTCGACGCCTTAGCTTTCTTTCTGGGTGAAGGCTTTGTAACTTCCTCCACTTCTGGAGATTTGCACTTATCTGGGCGATAAGGGTTGAAAAGTGTCTTTACTGATTCTTCTTCTTCTTCATCATCTCCGTCATCACCACCATGGTCATCTCTGCTCTACTGTGACTCATCTTGTTCTACGCTCTCTTTTGGTGGGTCACTCTGCAGTGCCTGACTAGGACTTGCGCCCACATCTGTCACTGGGGGGACTGGTATGTTCGGCCTTGTTCCTGCATCCTTCATCCATTCAGCCAGTCACTACTTCACTACTGCGAGGATGTCTTCCTGGGTTACCATGTATGGAAACTTCCATCATGCATGTTTATCATCTGCGTGGGCCTGTATGAAGACATTGTGCATGTCAGCCTTGAAGTTGGCCACTCCAGCATACTGAGAAAATAGCTCATTACTGAGCCGCGGTGTTTTCAGGATCTCATATGAAATATTCATTGCATAAAAGGAGAACACGTAGTTCGTCATCTGCTGCAAGGCCTTATCCTGCAAGACCCAAAGAGATGCATACCTTGCTACGCTAGGCATCTCCGGAGGCACATCAATAAACTGTGCCTCGGTAGGCTCTCTCCATCCTACCAGTGCAATAAGCACTAAAAACCATGAGTAATGAAAGGGTCTACCTTTCTCCTATGCATCACAGACATCTTCAAGGAATTCCTTAGCAATGTACTCTGCCCATTTGTAACTGTAGCCTTCGGCACAGTTCACAACAATACTGACAATCAGGGCAGGTACTTCATTCGATCTGCACTTCCGCATTAATTTGCATGCTAGGAGCTCTGCGGTGAGGCGAATTTTTTGATGCCAAATTTTCAAGGTTTGATACCCTCGCTTTCCTTTCGTCAGGCCGAAGCGGTCCTTCATGTGCTGTGCCAGCTTCATATCCTTGTGTTTTCCGACAAACTCAATCCCAGGATCGGGCCCTTCCTTAGGCAAGCCTGTAATACTATGGATCATTTCTACATCAATGGCTATTTTCTGGCTTCCTATCCATAGGTTCCCATCATACACCAACGCTAATATCTGCTTGACCACCATGGTAACCTGCGTGCTGTGACCGAAGTGGGGGACATTTAGCATCATCAACAAGCTAGCTTGCTTCAAGCCAACAACCCACTGTTTCACTTCCAGTAGTGTTGTACCGGCCTCCAGATAATGGACAAAGTGCAAGTATTTCCCAGGTGTGAACTGTGGAAATTTCCCATGATCATTCGTATTGTGGTCTGCGTACTTGAGCCGGTCTATTTTTCCTATCATCACTCCGACCAAGTGCACACCCTGTGGCAGCGAAGGGGTGCGTAATGTGAACTTCGCTATCCACCGAGGTGGCTGAACTCCTGGTCAAATAGGTGGAAGATATGGTGGACGCTACGATGCAAAATTCTCATCCTGATTGAAGTCTTCAAAACCTTCAGGTGGGAGCTCTGTGGAACCAGCAGGATTCATCTTGGGATCCTTCAGTGTCTTTCCTGATGGCTTGTGTCTTTCTTCGTTCTGCTTAGAGCGAAATTCTGCCTTAAATTTCTTTCTGGTTGATCGTGTTTGCATTGGTTGATTCAGTGTTGGGGAAGTTTCTTCATGAGGTGCAGATGCAGGTGGATTGCTCATAAGGTTCTGTAGACCCCTCTCTCTAAATTCGCTCAACAATTCCTGGACTTCGCAATCAGCTGACATGGACTCAATCTCAAGAAAATGTGTAATGTGAAATTTGCAGGTCTGGGTGGCTTCTTATGGAATCCAATGACCAAATATGCCATAACTATGCATTAAAGACACCAAATATGACCGAACGATGGTAGATCTTGGCCAAACGGCACTAGATTTCCCAAAATATCATCATTATAGGCAGTTAATATAGTTAACATACCAGCGCTGCCAAATCTGATTTTTTCCAACGATTGCATTTTAAGCTTCGACACACCTTTATTCTTCAGCACAACCACTAACTTCAGCTTCACCATAGTAATAACCTTCGACACATTATTGACCTTCGACCCATCCTGACACCAATTTCGAAAGAGCTTCAAGCTTCGACCCACGAAATTTTTTTCTTCCACAACCTTTGACACTTCCACAATCTGCCAAATATCTCTAAGAACAGCTTCATTATATTCTAGTACCCAATTTCAACTGTTCTTGGTACTTAGACTCTTCTTCTTCCTATTAATTCTGATCAGGGAGGTACATGCTTGTACCTGTACTTCTTTAATCTACTCCCATTCACCATGGAGGGAAAAATTTCTCCATTTAGTTTAGTTAACTGAACTGCACCACCATCGGTAACTTTCTAAACTATGTATGGTCCTTTCCAACATGTCTTGAACTTACCTGGGAACTTCATGAATTTACTATCATACAAGAGCACAAGATCACCATTCTAAAAATGCTTCTTCTTAATGTGTCTATCATGCCATGCTTTTTCTCTAGCTTTCTACACTTGCTGCTGGAAACTTGCAATGAATCTGACTTCTTCTAGTTCCAGTATCCTCACTAGCCTTTCACTCAACATAGTTGGATCATCCATCCCTATGAAGGCAGATATTCTGAGGCTAGGAACAATGTACTCCATGGGAATAACTGCTTCTTGTCCATATACCAGCCTAAAAGGTGTGTGGCCTGCCAACTTCCTGCAAGTGGTTCTATAAGCCCATAATACTGCTGGAATTCTAAGTTCCCAATCATTTCTGTTAACATTGCAAACCTTCGTCAGAGGGTGCTCAAGGATCTTATTAAAGGCTTCGACAGTTCCATTTTCTTGAGGATGGTAGGTATTACTCTTCTAATGATATACTTGAAATTCTTCGGTCAATGCGTCAATAGTCTTGATCACTCATAAGAATTCTAGGACATCCAAACCTCGACAAGATATTATCGAATATGAACTTCGCAGCTGTAGAAGTGCTACAGTCCTTGACTGGTTGAGCTTCGGCCCAACGAGTAAGGTAATCAGTTGCTATAATAATGTATCTTGCTCCAGATTTCTTTGCAAGGGGATTGATTGGTCCAACAAAATCATTAGCCCACTTGTCAAATGCTTGTAAAGTTACCTGTGGAACCAGAGGCATCTCATCCCTCCTGGATGGTTTTCCTGTCCTCTGACAGATATCACAGCTGTGGCAATACTCTCTTACATATGAATCGTAGGCCACCACAATCCAGCTGTCAGAATCTTCTATGCCATAGCTTTTCCTGCATAATGACCTCATGCTGCTCCAGAATGTGCCTCATCCAAAATCAATGGATTTTCATGCTCCAAGACACATCTGCATAGTATTTCATCTGGTCCCATCTTATATAGTTGTCCTACTATCAAGGTAAAGTCAGCTACTCTAACCACCAGCCGCTTCTTCTGTTGTGTTGTCTTCTCAGAAGGTGCAAAACCTATAGACAAGTACTGAACAATATCCTAAAAATAGTCATCAACCATCTGGATGGAAAACAATTGGGCATCAGAAAGACCTTTGTCCAAACTAGTGGGCTCTTCTCCTGACTCGAGCCTCGATAAGTGGTCAGGCCCTAGGTTAAGTCTTCCTGGCTTAACTATGATCTCAAAGTCATACTCTTGAAACAAAATTAGCCATCTACATATCCTTCCACCTAACACAAGCTTGTTAACCAAATACTTCAAAGCAGAATGGTCAGTGAACATCTTAAAATGAGATTCTAACAAATAATGTTGAAATTTATGCAAAGCATAAACCATAGCTAGACCTTCTCGTTCTGTCGTAGTATAATTCTTTTCTACTGTGGACAATTTTCTACTTTCAAAAGAAATAGGGTGATCAATATTACCTTCACCTGACTGAGCCAATACTACACCTAAAGCAATGGAAGATGCATCGACATGAACATGAAAATCCTTATTCTAGTCAGGGAATACTAAGATAGGGGTAGTTACCATCTTTTCTTTCAAAATGTCCAAGCTTTCCTGACATTCGGGTGTCCATTCAATCTTAATATCTTTCTTCAATTTCTTTTCCATAGGGGCTGTAATCTGAGCATATCCTTTAATGAATTTTCTGTAATATCCAGTATCACCAAGCATAGTGCGAAGTTGCTTAATAGACTTCGGAGCTGGTAACTTCACAATAATGGCTATCTTCACAGGATGCACCATCAATCCTTGCTTGCATACAATGTGACCTAGTAGAATTCCAAAAGGTGCACAAAAGATACACTTCTTCAGGTTCAATGAAATATGATGTTGTCTACACTTGTCTAGTATAAGTCTCAAACTGGCTATATGATCTTTCAATAAACCAAAGATAGTCCAATCATCAAAGTAAACTTCCAAGAACTTATGAATAAATTCCTTAAATGCAGATATGACTACTCTAGAAAACATAGCAGGTGCATTCTTCAATCCAAAGGGCATAACAGTATACTGAAAAGATCCCATTTCTATAGCGAAGGTTGTTTTATGTCGATCCTCTGGGACAATTCTGATTTGATGGTAACCTGAAAATCCATCAGTGAAAGGATACACTTCTTGACCTTCGACATTGTCTAAAACTTCATCTGTAAAGGGAGTAGGGAAAGGATCATGTAAAAAGGCATCATTCAGCTTCCTCAGATCAACACAGATTATGATTTCTCCCTTGGTCTTATTTTCTTGTACCACCATAGGGATGACCCATTCGGACTCTTTGACAGGCTCAATGATTCCTGTAGTGAGCATCTTATCTAGCTCCATCTTGACTTTTTCTTTATACTTAGGGTTCAGCCTATAAGGGCGCTGCTTCACAGGCTTCACATCAGCTTTCAAAGGGATTTTTATCACTCCTATATCACCAAGGATACCTTTCATTTCTGAGAACATCATCGGAAATAAGTCCCAATAATCATGGAGGAGTTTAGTCACTTTGCTCACCATTTATTCATCCCAGTAATCTCCAATGATAGCGTAGTTAGGGATTTCTTCTTATCCAATGTTTACTTTCCTTGTCTTCAAGGGATGAGTAACTTCAGGTGATTCGACTGCTGGTCCATGTACTTCGCAATGTCCTTCCAACTCAGGAATATTAATGTTGCGAGGGTCATCGTCTTCATCAATGGTGAGGTTATAACATTCTACTGTATTATCTTCTTGTTCCTTCCAATCAGGTTGGTGCTCTACTATTTCTTTATCATCAAACACCTTAGTATGGATCAACCTAATAGCTGGATCCAAAGCAGGGAAAACCTCATTAATAAAAAATGTGAGCACAAAACTATG
Organism: Pseudotsuga menziesii; assembly: GCA_001517045.1. Classification (NCBI taxonomy): domain Eukaryota; kingdom Viridiplantae; phylum Streptophyta; class Pinopsida; order Pinales; family Pinaceae; genus Pseudotsuga; species Pseudotsuga menziesii. The sequence goes on along the minus strand of LPNX010818453.1, from coordinate 473,423 downwards.
GATAAGGCTAACCCAACTTACAATACCATGACAAAGCTCCACCTTCGCATACCAATTCTTTGCTACAGGTTCCAGAGTGTGTACAAACCTATGTACCCATTCTTCACAAGGTACATGCTTCCATGCTTCGTAACACTGCTCCAAATGTTCTTGAGGGCTAGTCTTACCATTAAATATGCTTCATACCTCCTGAGGCTGATCCATGAATCTCAGGAGAAGAAACTTTTGACAAGCTCTCCAACTATGAATATACTGTTTATGACCATTCCACCATCTGGTAGCTGCGGCTCTAAATACTGAATCTAGAGTCTCCATTTTCTGTGAATATGGTACTTGTTCTGAGAATTGTACAATAAAATATTCTGGGTCTGTCAAGCCATCAAAAGTAGGTAATATCTTTGTCTGTGAGCCAACCCATCTGATAGACTTGGTAATTCTTGCACATCGATGTCCATGCAGCTCATAAAGTCTATTCTGCCAATTCTTTAGGCCTTCGTCTGAATCAGTCATGCAAGAACTGTCACACTACCAATCCATTAGACCTTCAGTAGTAGGGTTAACATAGTCTTCTTCTTTAGCTGTGATGTTGTAAATATGATCCAAAACATCCTGATCTTCATCTTTGACTGGCTCTGTATACCTTTCTCCTTGAGAAGGGTCCAACAGTACTATGACTCTCAAGCCTTTTCCTTCAAAATTCATATGTCTATTCTTAAGGTTGATTACTACATCATTGTCTAGTTCCCATTCAATTCCTAAAAATGCTAGATAGGGGTTTCTATGATCAATTATTTCAATGACTTCAAAATCTGCTAAGGTACTGACTCCATCAATGTCCACTGGTACACTAGGGAATCTTCCCAAGGGCACAATCTTCTGCTGATTGGCTAATCTCAGCTATATAGGGGACCATTCAAGTGTAGGTCTTCCCATTTGTTCCCATGTCTTCTTAGTTAGGAGATTCACTTCTAATCCCAGGTCTAAAATGATATCAGTCATGTCATAATCTCCTATCTGAGTATGCAATCTCATTTCTCTTCCATTCCTTCTAACTCTATTAATAGTTTTTCCTCTATTAGAGCTTCACTGAGGTTCGCAAGATTGAATAACTTTTTGTAACTCATTCAAAGCATTCTGATTTCTTAATAGCTTCATACAACTCTGTAAAAATGATCTTAGTGTACTTACTTGATCCAATGAAGCTTCTTGAAACTGTAACTGCTGTTGATGCTGTTGCGTAGTTGCTACTGATGTTCTCATATCAGCAAAGTCTTTTTTAGCTTCCATAAATGTTACTTTTTCTCTTCCAACATCGAAGGCTAGGATTTTCTCTGGGGTCTTGCAGACCCAATCCTCGTTAGACTGTTTCTCCTTATTCTACACTTGCATCATAGCTCCACTCCTTGTAACAACGTTAACGACTAGGTTAGGTCTTTTCTCTACAGCAATCATCTGAACATTCTGAGTAGGAGCGCCATTTCTTTCTTGTATCTTGGCTATCAACTGTGGGCATTACTCAATCACATGATTGACTGCTCTGCAATATCGACATTTCATAGTTGGGTTCTAACATTTTCTAGCTACATGTTATGCCTGGTTATAGTTATAGAAAATAACCTGGCCTCGACCTCTTCCAGGCATACCACCACGACCACGACCTATGAAATTACCTCGACCTGATGTACTACCACGGTAACCATATCCATCATTGCTTTGTGCATCGGGTTGTACCCTATAAGCATCATAGGTTCTCTCTCTCATGAGGTCAAAGCTACGACATTCATCTTCATTATGTCCAACTGACTTACAGAACTTGTACTAGGCATTCTTAGGTACTTGAACATATCTCTGTAGAAGATAGCAATATTTAGGTCGGTGCTAGCTAGTTGTTCTACAGATCTCACAATATAGGACATTAGGGTTAAACGGGTTCGGTGCACCAGTATTCAAATAATTTCTTAATGCAGGACACTGTTCTTTGTCATGACCTTCTGTCTTACATCGGGTAAAGCAAACCTCTTTGCGAGTAGCTTTCCCTTTTTTCATGCCATGAAGCTCCAAAGCCATTTCTACTAACTGTGCTTGTATTTGGGCTATTGCAGAATTATCTCCAACAAGAGCTATTTCAAGTTTCATAACAATTTCCAATGCCTCTTGCTGATCAGCAACCTTCTATTGCATAAGTGGAGTCCTGATATGAGGCAATAGTGCTGCGATGAACCATTCTTTATGTTGTTATTATCAAATAGTGAATCTAACTTGATACAACAGAACCTTGAACCTCTGATCAAAGTCTGAAACTGATTCACCGCGCTTCTGCTGAATTTATTTTAGTTCAGTTATAGACTGTGACTCTGATTCAGGATTCTTGAATTCTTTGATCATTGCTTTTTTAATATCAGCCAAGATATAGTTCTGAGTAGTGGAAAACTTCATAAACCAGTTCAAAGCTCGGTCTCTGAAAGATGTGACCAGCTACGCTGTTATTGTATTTTGATCCATAATATTCTTAGCAGTCCAAACAGTGTCGCATAGGAACCAAAACTTCTCTGGATCCTCTGATCCAGTTCCTTTAAAGACTGGGAGCTTGATATCATCATTCACATGGGCCATAGTGAATCGAGGGGGGGGGAGGGGGAGGATGAGGGGGAAGACTGGTAACAGGAGGAAGGGAACTTTATGAGGTAGACTAACCTGCGATAGGACTACTCGGGATAGGGTTACTTTTAGACTGCGAAGGGTTCTCAGGGATAACAGATCTGCGCTATGGAGTTATAGGAGGGTTTCTAACAAAAGGGGTTTCTTCAGATTCAGATTCTTCTGGACTTAATGGGGCATAATCAATATTCTGGCCTAGGGTATAGGATCCAAGAGTTCTCTTGTATCTTTTACCATTGCGAAGCAAACCACTTTGCTTGTCGAAGTCACTTTCTCTTTCAGACATAGGTTAGTAGCAATAAATCTAGAAATCTGATTCGATAAGCAATATGCCTTTCTCAGCCAAGAGCATTTTAATTTGTAGACTTAATGAATTGAGGTACTTACCCCTTGGTCCTTTGAAAAACTGTCTTTTTGCTTCGCTGAAAGAAGTATGTGTGTTGATGGCGAACTCCATCACAAATGCTTCAAGGTTTCGCGTTATCCAGAATTCAACAGCTCTTGATACCGCGTTGTTCACACTTTTCAACAGCTTAATTCTTTCTGGGGTCCAGTCAGGAGACTGATCTTCTTTGAAGTTTGTCTTCCTTTCTGTCAACCTAGATAACCACTGGTGCAATTCTATGTGGATACTACCAAAGAAAATTTCATAAATATCAGAAAAAATGTACCTTTTCAAAAAGTCGTCTGAGCTATGACGAGGGTCCTTATTCTCTTGTTCAGCAAATTTTAGATAGGTATCGTCAATATAGACACTGATTTATTTTACTGGGGGCCTCCAAAACATATCCCTCCAGGTACGACGTAGATCCCTCTTGAAGCAGATACTGGTTCAACCGGCAATGGAACCAATTTGTTGGCCTTAGGGCATACCCGTGTTCTTATACTTTTATCTTCGCACCAACAAAGAGACCCACAGTGTTGTCCCTTTTGGCAACAACCTACGAACAAGTTACAGTCTCACCCGAAATAGCTATTGGGTGCCACAGAATTAGGTTTCTGTAGGAAAAAGAGGGATATTACTGTACCTTTATCCTTAACAAAGAATAATCATGCAATACAGAGCTCCGACATTCACTTAAATAGCTTCACAGTTTAGATAAAAAGATAGTTACTTGCTTAACCCTTAACTAGGAATTCACAGTGAAGTTAATACTTAATAGTTTATCTTACTTTATTATTCATCTACTTATCAAATGCATAAAAACATAACAGGAACAAAATAACAAGAACCATCAAAACACAAGATATACATGGTTCACCCCCAGTGTAGGGGCTACATCCATAGAACTGCGTTTATATTCAACACTTTACAAAACAACATTTCTGATCTACGCACTCAGCTGCAGATCTTCTCAACAACCCAAAACTGCGAACTTAGCTGCAGAACCTTTCTTCCAAAAACCCTCTGCGCATTCAGCTGTAGAATTCGTCCACGCACTCAGTTGGGACTTAACCTTAAACCCCAAAAATAGATGTTAGTTTCTTCACATCAAATTATCATCATACAAAAACCTTCAAAAAAGATCTTTTCTACTTTAAATAAGTGCCTATTTATACAAGTGCACTATGACAATACCATGGGTTTAAACCATGGGCTTAAAAACCATGGGCTTAAACCATGGGTTATTTACAAAAAGAGGGGCTTTGACCCAACCCTGAAACCCCTAAGATTATTTTGGACCATAACTCTGCTTACAAGCTTCTCACCAAAACCGCATAGTTTCCAAAATTAAGGACCTTTAAGGTCCGAGCCCCAACAGTCGCCAATTCTGTTACAGAGAGAAACTCCTATGGCTTGGGGTACCACAACAGACAACTTGACTCCAGAAATAAATCCTTTCCAATATGCAATAGAAATTAAATATCTAACACTAAAGGATTAGACCTTGTACCTTATTCTGGACGGTTGAAGTAGATCCCTGTTGAGCTTTCCAACTATAGCTTGAATTGATGAATCACTTCCTCAACAACAAGTAAACAAGACAAGCATACTATGTATATTGGTGTTATATCTATTATAGCATATATAATCAACAATGTATAAGCATTTGAAATCATCCCATGGATAAAATATTCATTCAAACATACATTATTGGACAGGAAAAGATATTTCTATTAATATAAAATTAGAGATTACAATGCATACAACCTCTATCGGCATGTCTGCGAATCGGAGAAACTGAATCCCCCACTTGGGCCTCCACCACCTCAATCCTCCATCTCTCGATAGCAATCTCACAAGCAAAGGAAATCTTGGGAAGAACACAAAAGTGCTCCAAGGGAGAAAGGGATGTAGACTCAAGAACAAGTTTTGGCAACAATGGACTATAGTTTCTTTGCTCTCAATTCTCTCACATGCCTTCAATGTACCAAAGAGTTCCTTATATAGATTTTCAAAGGCATAGTGAAAGGTCGAATCTAAGTGATCTGAAGGCATAGGGAAGGCTAGGATTCAAGTGAGTCAGATCCATGTCAAGGAAAACTCCAAAAGGATTTGGATTATTCACGCATGCCAATGTACACAGTTTTAGGGGTAAAACCCATGTATATACATGATTAAGGGTTTAAAATTCGTGTGTATTAATTTTTACATGTTTATAGGGATGGTCAAGGAAACATCAAAGGACAAAAACTGGTCCAAGGGGTCTAAGGAGTCTACAAAGGGATAGGGGAAGTCCATACAAGTGTGATTCACCTAGAGTGGTAAAATCAGCTATAACAATGTTGTCCCAAGACCATAGGGGAAGTCTGTTGGGACTTCCAAGTGGAACTACAAGATCAAGCATGATGCAAATGGCATCATAGAGAAATATAAAGCAATATTTGTGGCTCGTGGCTTCTCCAAGAAATAAGGAATAAATTATGAATAAATATTTGCACCTGTAGCTAGATACACTTCCATTAGATGAATACTTGCTCTAGCTGCAGTAATGAAATGGAAGATACACTAGATGGATGTCAAGACTGCTTTCTTGAATGGTGTAGTGAAAGAGGAATTGTATGTGGAGAAGCCACTCGATTTTGAGACACATGACAGGGAAACTCATGAGTGTAAATTGAAGAAAGCCTTGTATGTTTTGAAACAGGAACCCAGGACATGGTGCAGTAGGATTGACAGCTTCCTAACTAGTTTTGGATTGACCAAGAGTAAATCAGATTCCAACCTTTACTACAAGGTTCAGGAAGGGAACTGAGTGATACTCCTACTTTATGTAGATGAACTGTTTGTAACAGGTGATGATGGGTTGATTGTTAATATGAAGAGGAAGATTTCTACCAAGTTCGAGATGAAGGACTTGGGTATGATGCACTAGTTTCTAGGCATGGTGTAGAAATAATAGATCAATGCTATCTGGAATGATGCTAAGAAGAAGCACAGGAAATAGATCTTGCTACTAAGAATTCTCACAAGCATAGACAGGAAAAATAGAGAGAAGAAAAGAGACTGGATCACATGAATGAAGAGATGAATATTGGTGTGTATCCTTCCATTGAATAATTATGAATAATAGTGTACATAAATATTACATCCCTCATAGGAAAATCGAATTGTATGGAAACAACTCATAAAGCCCAAAAAGGCCGATTTACCAAAATATAGCAAACACCCATGGGTGGATAAAGCACTTACCAAATCTATCAAGGACCTCACAAGTTGGAAAAAGCATGAGTGAGTTGTCAAGGAGATGGAAATAACATGCTAATACTAGAAAATGGAGGAAAACTAATGGAGGATGGGTTGGAAACAAAACCTCCTAGTTTCCTAGTTGACTAGCTTTTATCTTATCCATAGAAAAGCAGAAAAAGTAGAAAAAGCAAAATAAAGCAGAATCTGCTGTAAAGTCCTGTATACTAATTCTGGATGGTCAAAAGGTGGTCAAGATCAACCCAGATTTGGAAATAAATCATTCCTAGGATATAGATGGCATGTATTGACTTTAAGGTCTAAGTGGATGCCAACTAAATAAGCTAGTGGGTGAATAATTAATCAAATAATGATTAATTATTTTATCCTAAGTTGTGTGTGGGTTTAATATATTCCTACACCCCCCTATAAGTCTAACTTCAATATGGTATGACAGAAAAAATATGGATGCATATGGATGCATATAGGGCCCAGCAACAAGGCTATGGTCACCCTTTAACAAGTATTATGTCCAGAAAAGTTAGGAAAGAGGCAAAAACACATGGGGAAAATCCTCTCTCAAGAAAGGGAAAGGCTCAAAATTTGAAATGTGTCTTCAACATATATTCATCTTCAATTTAATCAGCAAAGTGAACTACTTATGGATGGAAGACTTGTTGAAGAAATCATGAACTCCATGATCATGTGCTAGAGTGTAAAACCTGCAAGAAGGAAGAGGAGAGACTCCTTGTATCTCATCATATGATGAAGTAGGAGCATTACCTGAATGCTTCTTGCTACTTTCAAACTCTGATATGAAAACATAATATTAAATGGAAAAGAGATATGTGCATACTCCTTCCCAAAGAGTACAAAAAATAAGGCAATTTATTTCACACCCAATTCCCTGAATTGCTGCAAAATTGTGATGTGAATCACATGTAAATATTCCAATCCACTGTAGCACCTGTATAAATATGATATGAGGCTGATAAAACTCTGATATATCAGAAACATTATCATATGGAACAATAAATACAAAGGCTTCAGTGGCTCCATGAGGATATAGGGCTAGACTAGGAAAATTATGAACAACTGGGGAAAATTGATAGGTGTAAAAATATGAATGATGGATGGGATTAAGATATGAACAATAAGTGTTTAGAACAGATCCAAAAATGTTTACTATCAGTCCAAATATTACTAAGGACATGGATAACCATCCAATTAAATATAGGAAATACTTCAAACCATGTAAGATAAATATCACTGCATAAGAGACCAATGAGGAATCAACTAGTGATCTTGGGATTTGTATAGTCTTTGGATTATTCAGAGGTATGGTAGATGGTATGTATGGTGGTATTATATGTGTCATGACATGAATATCAACCTGCAAACAATATTCTAAATCAGATATAGAATCTTGTGAGGAAGAGCTGCTCAAAGGTAAGTCAATATCTAATGAAAAATCACAATTTTTGGGAGATGAATATAGTAGAATGAGAGGAGGATCATCAAAGAAAGGTTATGAAATTTCTGATTGTGATATATCATATAATAAATATATATTATATACATGAGAAAAGGAGAGAAATCTGGCACTAAAAGCATAATTTATATCACCTTGGAACTGCATAGTATGACATTGTTCTGAGGAATCAGCAGGCTTCTCTAGTTCATCTGGAACTTCGATCTTGTGATTCTCAAGAAGCTAAAACATGATGTCCATATTATTCTTGAAACACTTCTTATATGAATGAAAACCATTGCTGCAATAAGAACACTTGGATGTGCTCCCTTTCTTCTTAACTTTCTTCACTAAATCTTCATATGAATCTTCATCTTCAATTTCTGACTCTAGCTTCTTCACAATTTGCTTCTCTTTTGATTTGAATTTATTGCTTCCTTGAACCAAGAGAGAATGATAATTTCCATTTGAAGAATTAAGGAAACCCATATGGATCAATTTATATTTCTCTTTTGTTAGTGAATGAAGAAAAGAATTTAAAGAAGGCATTTTCCACTTAGGAACAGCAAGCCTAGTTGCATCAAAGGTAGACACAAAAACTGAGTAATCAGGACCCAATTTTGAAAGAATGGAAAGGATTAATTGATCATATACTTTATAAATCCCACATTTATTGAGAATTAGAACAAGTGAATTGAAATTGGTGAAGAAACCCTCAAGAGATTCAAAATTGCTTGGACTCAGTGAGAATAACTCAATCTCCAATTGATGCGCTCGTAGCTCATCTTGAACTCCAAAGAGAGACTCCAATTGAGTCCATACTTGGTTTGGAGTGGTAAAACCATCTATATGAAAGAGTATATCAGGATAAATAGAGAGGGAAATCAATCCATAGTCTTCATCCAACCTATTATGCCACTTATATTTCTCAATCACAGCATTGGGCTCATTCTCCAAAGCTAGTGTAACTCTGTGTAATCCTCTACTGCACAATAGAATGGAGATTTTGGATTTCCATTCATGGTATTTGAAGGAAGTGAGAATTATATCTGATGAAGAATCCATATTTCTGAATTGATGTGCTCAAGAATAAAATCTCTGCAACCTGCAAAACAAACTAGGGGAAAATCTTGTAAGCTAGACAAGCTCTTCTTCAGAGAGGGATAGGAGATTGGATGTGCTCCTCAAATCTGTATAAATTGATCAAACTTGATGCTATAATACCATGTATAAATAATATATCAATTCTATGTTCAATGATGCTAAGAAGAAGCACAGGAAATAGATCTTTCTACTAAGAATTCTCACAAGCATAAACAGGAAAAATAGAGAGAAGAAAAGAGACCGAATCACATGAATGAAGAGATGAATATTGGTGTGTATAATTACATTGAATAATTATGAATAATAGTGTACATAAATAGTAAATCCCTCATAGGAAAATCAAATTGTATGGAAACAACTCATAAATCTCAAAATGGCTGACTTACCAAAATATAGCAAACCCCCATAGGCGGATAAAGCACTTACCAAATCTATCAAGGACCTCACGAGTTGGAAAAAGCATGAGTAAGTTGTAAAGGAGATGGAAATAACATGATAATCCTAGAAAATGGAGAAAATATAATGGAGGATGGGTTGGAAACAAAAGCTCCCAGTTTCCTAGTTGACTAGCTTTTATCTTATCCATAGAAAAGCAGAAAAAGCAGAATAAAGAAGAATCTATTGTAAAGTCCTGTATACTAATTATGGATGGTAAAAAGGTGGTCAAGATCAACCAAAAATTGGAAATAAATAATTCCTAGGATATATATGGCATGTATTGACTTTAAGGTGCAAGTGGATGCCGACTAATTAAGCTAGTGGGTGAATAATTAATCAAATAATGATTAATTAGTTTATCCTAAGTTGTGAGTGGGTTTAATATATTCCTACACATGGAGGTGTGGTAGAATACAGATGGAATATCCCTAGGAAAAGGGAATTATGTAGTAGAGATCCTAAAGAGGTTTAGGATGATGGACTACAAGGTCATGATCACACCTATGGAATCAAACCTGAAGCTATTGAGTGATGCTTCATTAGAGTTGATCGATCCTAGGATGTATCGTCAAATGATTGGGTCCTTGATTGTATCTAATGAATAAGAGACCATATATTTTCTTTGTTGTGAACACATTGAGCCAGTTCCTAACAAATCTGAGACATGTTCACCTAATTGCTGCAAAGCATATTCTGAGGTACCTAAAGGGTACAATTGATTATGGGCTCAAGTATATTGAGGTGAATCAGAAGATTAAACCATAGGGTTATGTTGATTTAGATTGGGAAGGAAGTTCCATTGATAAGAAGAGCACTTCAGGATGCTGCTTCAGTATGGGATCAGGTGTGATCTCTTAGTTTAGCAGGAAAAAATCCCATGTAGCACTAAGTATAGCCGAAGCAGAGTATGCCACAGCTTGTTTGGCTAGTTGTGAGGCAGTGTGGATAAGGAAGCTACTATATGATTTGTTTGATCTCGAGTTGGATGCTACTTGTATATATTGCAACAACTAGAGTTGTGTGAAGTTGTCAGAGAATCCAGTGTTCCATGAAAATTCAAAGCATATGGAGATCAAATATCACTATATCAGAGATATGGTGCAGAGAGGAGCAGTGAAGCTCCAATATGTTGTGACAGATGAGTATATAGCTGATGTGTTTACCAAGGCATTAGCCAGAGTGAAGTTTGGGTACTTCTTGGAGAAGCTCGATGTTCTCCAGATCAAGGTTACTTCTATGGGGAAGTGATGAGTCCGTGAGCCCTTCTGACATGGTGGTAGGTAGGGCCTCCCATGGTTAGACATAAGTCCAGAGCCCTTCTAACATGGTGATAGGATTGGTTCCTTCCATGGTCAGATGTAAGTACATGGAATTTCCTCGGATGGTAGATACCATGGCAGAGGATGTAAGTGTTGGTCCTTTCCTCAGATGGTAGATACCATGCCAGAGGATGTAAGTGATGAACCTTTCTGACTGGGTCAGATATAAAAGCTAGGATTTTTTGACTGGGTCAAATGTATGTGTTGGGTCTTTCCTCGAATGGTAAATACCATGTCAGAGGATGTAAGTGTTGGGCCTTTCCTTGGATGGTAGATAGCATGCCATAGGATCTAAGTACCGGGCCTTTTCTTGAATGGTAGATACCATGCCGGAGGATTTAAGTGTCAAGCCTTTCTGATTGGGTCAGATATAAGTGCTGGTCCTTTCTAACTAGGTTAGATGTAAGTGTTGGTCCTTTCCTCGGATGGTAGATACCATGTCAGAGGATGTAACTGCTGGGCCTTTCTAACTGGGTCAGATGTAAGTGATGGGCCTTTCTGACATGGCAACAGGCTGGGCCTCCCATGGTTAGATGTGAGTACTGGGCATGCCTTTATAACATTGATGTTGGATTTGTTCCTCCCATGGTCAGATGTAAATGTTGGGCGAGCCTTTCTGACATGGATGTTGGATGTGTTTCTTCCATGGTTAGATATAAGTGCTGAAAAATATGAATACCTACATGGAGGCTAGGCCTACAACGAGAATGATAAAGGGTTGGATCTATAGAAATTTTTGTGACGAGTAGAATTGAGAGATAGCACCATTTGATCGAGATAGCGGAAGCAGTGATGATGATGATCCAATGATGATCCAGCTTTGATGATGATATAGTGATGATCCATCTTTGATGATGATCCAGTGATGATCCATCTTTGATGATGATCCAGAGAAGAAGACTTGTGCTGATGAATTGTGTCAAGAGAATACCTTCCTAGTTAAGAGGGAGTGTTGATGTATTTGTAAATTCAGAATGCATTCACTTGTATATTTCATATACTATATTTCATTGGTCCCCGATGTTCCTATTAGGAAATTCATTAATGTAATCAAGTCATGTCAAGTCATAGATATTAACCCCCCTTTGTAAGTCAAGGGTAAAGTTCCCACAGTTGTGGGGTGCTAGGGTTATTAGACTCTCCTAGAGAAGTCGGTCCTGGTAAGTTATTGTCAAATCAAAAACTAGTATAAATAGAGAGTGAGCCTCTATATTTGTCACACACACACACCGATATATATTACATAGGTGAGAGAGAAGAAGCTCGCTTAAGTGAGAGAGAGAACAACTGTTGGAGATCATCTTTTTGTCTTTGGGTTTTACTGCTGGCATTGGTGCTCATTCTATCTCTGAGGAAGTTGTGGGGTTTTCTCCTTTATGGTTTCCCTGAGTAAAATATTTGTGTGTATTGTCTCTTGTGATTGATTGTTGTGCATGGTATTCTCTTAGATAATATCCTAAGATCATATTGCTTAAATGATAAAAATCTAGCAATAATAGTGTTTGGAATTTCACAACCAAATAGTTCTTGGAGGTCTTCAATTCTTGTCTCTTCATTTATCCACTCTGGAACAATATTATATCGAATTCTAGATCCAGGTGGAGGTTATTAGAATTTGAATTCCTTTTAGATATTCAAGAAGAGAGTTCTAATAATTTTTGTAGAAAATAGATGGAGAATGAAGATACAAACTAAACAAAACAACCACACAGGAATCGGACAAGTATTGCTCAGGAATTTAGAGTATCATTTACAATAATAATATTCGTTGTTACAATAGTTTACATAGGAATAATTTGAGTGCATGGGATATGAATTCACATATCCCAAGTGGATATGACTGTATCTAACTGAATCTCTAACTCATGGTCTCTCAATTAATATTGGAGTCCAAAATAAACTCGCATATGTCCAACTAACTTAAACAAATAGTGACAGCTAGTTAACTCAGTACAACTAAGTGTGGTAGGTGGGAAAAGGTGCCTACTCCACATGCATCCATGCATTATCCATGCAAGAAATGTGCTAGCTAACTATTTGTGAACTAACTGAAAGTAAATAGGTGCTAACTAAGACTAACTAGTACTAACTCTAACTAACTGAAGTAGGTTGGTACTGGGACTCCAAGTGGATCCTAAAATGTAGGGATTGGTATAGAAGGAGTCCAAGCTGATGCATGCACATGCAGTAAGTGGAAGTTAACCTCTAGTAGTGTTCCCCAAACTCTAGTAACTGGTATATGTGTCCCCATTAGGCCAAGTGGACACAATGGTACTAGTGGACCCAATTAATTAATTGAGGTTCCTAAGTTAGGTAAAATTAATATAATATATAGTATGATCAAGGGAGGATTAATAATCCTAAAAACCCCCTTGAATCCTAACTTGTACAACTGTGGGTCCTTGTAATAAGACCA